>JAULBS010119728.1:0-14285 GCA_032355785.1 Symmetromphalus regularis | reverse complement strand
AGCCTCCAGTGAGATTTGAACTCACGACCCCTGGTTTACAAGACCAGTGCTCTAACCCCTGAGCTATGGAGGCAGATAATATAATATTTGAATAAAGTTATTTTATGCTTACTTGGTTGAGAAACAGCTTGTTATATTGAACTTTGACACATCAGTCAATATGCGAATATAAGAAATTACCATGACTACTTCGATCTATTTTAAGTAACGTGAGTCAGGTCATTGATTAGATACCATGAACACAAATCCAACTTGCTATCCGGAAAACTGAATACAGGTTTTTAATGCGTAAATTAGGCTAGTTTCAAATAATGCGATATTTGCTAATCTATTGTTTCTTATATCATTATCTCTTAATACTAATCTGTCAAAATGAAAACAAAAGAAATCAAGCTAAAAGATTTAATTCCATTGATCTGCCTACAGATAAGTTAAGCAAACGAATCAGAAAGTACAAAACAGGTTTTTACACCTTGACCTTTACACATATAAATTTACTTTTAAAATGATGAAACAATAATTCTGTGAATCCCTTTTTCAAGTTGATCATATGACAATATAAAAGGAATATCTTGAGTAAATTAGGGGAGGGGTAGGGAGACTGGTGGGTCAGCAGTGATTCCATGAATGAAGGAAAGTATACGTTTAAACCAAAGTTTAAAACATCATAATATTTTAATAGATAGTGTTACCAGACCTCATATGGCACTCTCCTACATGTGAAACCTTTAGATATTTCGTACACGATAAGTTACAACAAAATAAACTTTCATATCGCTATATTCTACTACACAACAATCATGTTACAACGTAAAGTAAAGTTTGTTTTATTTAACGACGCCTCTAGTCCACATTGATTTTTATCTTACCATCGGCTATTGGATGTCAATCATATGGTCATTATGACATATTTATTTAGAGGAATCCCGCTGCCGCCGCATAGGTTACTCTTTCGGATAAAGAGCAAGAGGTCTTTTATATGCTCTTTCTCACAGCTAGGACAGCACACACCACGTCATTTGATAAACCAGTTGTTGACCATTGGTCGGTACAAGTGGCGTATACCTGCTCTTGTGGAGCACTGGTTGTAATGGAAAATAGTTCAAATTGCAAATGGGTCCACTGAGAAGGATCGATCCGACGACAGACAGCTTCACAGGCGGACACTCTACCGTTTGAACTAGATCCCCCTCCCTCATGTCACAATGAGCTAATTAAGAGAGAAATAAACCTAATAGCATACTTTGCTCTCACTAATTCATGTGTACGTCTGTAGACTCCGCTAACATCTTGAATGTTCTTTAAACATGTAGAGATGATATTAAGAACAATCGATGCTTCGTATATTTTGTATAAAGCTTTCGATTGGATAAATGCATCCAGCTGTCGACTCATCGCCAGCATCAAAAGGAGAATCTAATGTTATAGCAAACGTTGTCTTTCCACACATAATGCAATGTAAAGTACCTGCATATTTAAGACAAATATCAGTTTAGTTTTGAGAAAAAACAATAAATACAAAAAATCTGCTTTATTAAAACAGTAGAAGTGCTGAGTTTATATATATATATATATATATATACCTCCAATGAGACTAAACCCCAAACACTTTGTTATATGCGCTCTTCGCATAGACAAGGAGACTAAAGCAGTACATGATCCAGAGGGGAGGGGGTGTCCATGGGGACCGGACACCCTTTATCTCGGTTTATTTTTTATATATATTTTGCGAATAGAAGGACGTGAAAATTAACCATTTTTTTCTCCAGTCCTATTCACCAATCACATTTGTAACCCCCCACCTTCCCACCGTCTGAAATCCTGCATCCGCGCCTGTAAAGTTGATCTCACGTGTATTCGGATGTTGCGTGCTGTTTGCGGCCTAAAACTACTCCATCCCGCATATTACATGATGCAACATGAAGCAGCGGTTAATGTATTATTATGTGTGGCGAGAGACCGGAAGTATGTAACTCGTGGTGGGAGGAATTTAAAAGAAAACTGTGTTGTCAAAATTATTAAACATTACATCCATCGGTATAATGACAAGCCATATATCACAATTTACACTGGTTGTTTGTTTGTTTTTCGCTACAAACTAGATACATTGCATTATATATATATATATATATATATATATATTGCATTAATTATATTATTTATTATTCTCCTGTAAACTCTGTCCTATCTTGTCATGTAATACATATTATTCATGTTTCCACATGTGCCGTTGCCTTACAGCCTGGAGTAATAAAGTTCTGTTCTGTTCTGTACATATGAATGCCTATGATGAATATTATTTGAGCGATCTTAAGAAAACATTAAATAATGCATACCGTTACGGTACTGCATTCCTGACTTCTTTTTTGATTGAAATCTTTTAAAAGGTATTCAAGGCGCGGATGCAGGATATCTGAATGGGGGGTCCAGATGTGAATTTCTGAAAGGGTCCAAATGTGATGAGTGAATAGGACGGGAAAAAGGTTATATTTTTTCACGTCTTTCCACTCAGAAAATGGTAAAAAAAATACGAGAAAAGGGAGTGTGTCCGGACCCCTAGATCCACTACTGTATTCAGTATAAACATTCACATGAATCCAATTACCAGTGATACAGAATGTTCTAATACAACAGCCGCACACCGCATGCCGAGTACAAAATTACGAAAACGGCTTTATTCACTTGGATTCCATACTGTATTGTAGAAACGCCCAGTTTATGCAAGAGGGAACGCAAATAACATGAATACATATAAGTGCAGGAAGCCGCACGCCTGAACACCTAGCTCCAGCAATTTATTACGCCAATTAACACAAACATCTTCATGCAAAGCTCTGGCGCGTAGAGCACGTGGTAACTGTCAATTTCCATAACAATTTTGACAAATCAAAGAGAACGAGGCGCTTGTCAGTTGCAATAAGAAAAGCGAAACGGAAATCGCCAAACAGACGGAGCAATCTTGCAAACAAACTAGCCGAGCAGTTCCTTGGCTTGTAAACCGGTTTCAGTTCTGCTCGGTTGAAAACATGAAAATCTTACGGGTCACGGCCGAAGACAAACGCTAGTAATCTCTAACAATGTTGGAAACTACCTCACAGCCTGGCAAACTATTTCAACATATATTACTTTGTTAATTATTAAATAAACTTGGTATGATGTATGAAAAAGCCAGGCTAAGCAATAATAGCGTCGTAGAGGTTCGGTCGCACTTTTTGAACGTGTAAAGCCGAATCGAATGCGTGTTTGAATCAGCTCCTGTCAAGTCATAAACGTGATTAATGCCCCTTGATGAGCTTTACAGCACCACTTGTCAACACCAGGAGGCAGCAAATCAGCGAGTTGCCCATTTTCATGTCCGCGACACCTTGGGGAACTACTTTCCTGGACACGTGTGTAAAATTCAAGCCGGTGGACAACACGAAACGAAAGTTATGTAGATGATCGATTTGTCAGATAATCATTCTGGGCACCAGTTTATGTTCTCTTTAGTAGTGACCAGTGAATGTTTTATTCAATTT
Source organism: Symmetromphalus regularis (assembly GCA_032355785.1). Taxonomy (NCBI): domain Eukaryota; kingdom Metazoa; phylum Mollusca; class Gastropoda; order Neomphalida; family Neomphalidae; genus Symmetromphalus; species Symmetromphalus regularis. The sequence continues at coordinate 10,767 of JAULBS010119728.1, read as the reverse complement.
ATTAGCAAGTTTCTACGTAACATGAAACATTAAACATTGTCTCACATTTGTAGACACGTTGTTTAAATTTAAACTCTGTGAAGGACGCTATTCCAGGCAATCAGTTTGCAAGGTATATCGTCTTCAGTAACTAATTGTTATTCACATCAGTGTATTGTTAAGTTATATTGTAATATGAAATGCAGGGGCGTAGGAACGAAATTCAAATTAGTGTGGGGGAGGGCTGCTCCCGTTTCTGAACATCAGAATTTCTCGGTGAATAATTTAACAATGAATAAGAACATATTTATGGGAATAATTGCTACTCCCCCCCCCCCTCCGGCTCCTACGCCCCTGAAATGTTAGTGATCCATTTCAACTCCGGAGAATTGTTTCATCTTTTTGAACTAATATTTTAAAATTGGAATCTGCAAAAGAATAATACATAAATAAATATATAAATAAATGGAAACAATCAATTTGTCAGATTATTGTTTGAACGACCAATTAACGCTATTTTTAATTTATCAGTACAATTTTACTGTTTCATTGTTTATGGACGTGATGCAATATTCAAGCTGGTAGATAACACGAAACGAAATAATAATAATAATAAATATAGTAAAATAATTTTAAAAATAAATTAATTATTTAAATTAAACAAAAGTAATATTTAACAACACATCAACACATTGTTTAATCAGCGGTAATTAGGTATCAAACTTAGGGGTTTGTGGCACATGGTCTTCGGATGAAACCGGCTATCGTCACAGATGCTTCTTTTTCGATTAGTAGCAAGGGATCTTTTTATATGCGCTTTCTCATAGGCAGGAAAGCGTATACTATGGTATTTGTTAAACCAGTCGCGGACCACTGCCTGAAATGACAAATAGCTTAAACCCGTCCGGTAAAGAGGATCGATCCGACGACCCGTCGCACCTCAGGCGGATGTTGATAATGATCTGATAATCTGATTATCTATATAAAATATATACAGCTGCGTCTCACTGCCTGACCGACAAAACATTTATGATATTTAAAACCGTATTTTAGCACAAGACAGAGTACAAGAAATATAGGGAAAGCAAAGATGAAAAGTATTCTCGAAATTATATAAAGGTAATCGATAGTTTGTTTAGGTTTTTTTCCCCTTTCAGATCATTGTCTTAGCATCCATTTAATGCTCTCTTAAATGTATAGCTAAGTTAGCGTGTAATACGAACCGTTATTGTCCCCCCTCAAGAGAATACACTCTGATGTCTATCATTTTATTTCTCAGTTGCCAAATGTGTAGTCACCGAATAGCACAGATCTTCGTGAGAAAAAAGAAGCAAACTACAAAGTAATATTTCGTTTTATTGTCATTTACCACTTGATACTGATGAATCGAAGTGAAAAAACATATGACTTTGCTAAATGCGGTGTTGTATTCACGAAATGGACGTGCAATTTATCCTAGATGTTTCTTGCGCACAATCGAAATTGTTTCAGCTCACCAACGAAGCACAAATGTTCCATCTGATAAGATTTTATGAAGTGTTTGGCTCGCAGACTATCGGCTTGTGCGGAAAGATAAAGACCTATGGAGGCATCGTGAGCGAATTTCCAAATAAACCCCAAACGTCGCCCGGTTTCAGTCGTAGATGATAATTGATAAAACAAGTTTGCTTTGGCATTCTTCTGCAGATATGTTTTCCATTCAAGTGCCACACAACTTAACGCAGTGTAGATTTTAGGTATACGTGCCATTCACCGCTTGTTATGTAGATATAACTGAAAAATATCAACCTTCACTGAAGATACTCTAACCATGTCCAACTATTATGCAATATACATAACTGAAGTATAAGTCTTTGAATGTATACGTAATGTTTTCATTAAACATTTTAAGCGTTGCCTAAACTGTTTTGTCTGGCATTATGACAATATGAAATACAGGGACGCCCCTGGAAATTGAGCAGTAACGAAATGAACCACTATGATACAATCTACACAGTGACATCTTGATGTGTCATACTTTCCATGTTAATTGCACTCTATCTGAACACAGTCGGGTAATTTGTCAGGGAGTTTATCTATTGTGTAATTAGCTGTTACTATTAATTACTCAGATCTCACGCCTTATAATGGACAGGGTGTCGTGATGTTTATCCAACGCTCAGATCAGTTTTGAAATTTGAAATCTGATTAGCATAATCAATTAAACTTTTATGTATCCCCTTTCACACCCATTTTATTTCTCCCATTACAGTGACGTTGGGGCCGGGGGTAGTGGCGAGGGTGCTGTAGCCTCCCCCCCATAATTCTCGTGAATATGTTCCTTATTCATTGTTGAAGTATTCACCGGCAAATTCTGATGTTCAAAAACGGGAGTAGCCCCCCCACCTCCACCAATATAAATTTCGTTCCAACGTCCCTGCATTACAATTATATCTTTACTAACTTTCGACAAACAATTTTATATTCATTTTCTTAACACTATCTTTTGACACCCTCTTTCAATATTCCTGGATCAGACCCTGCATTACCATTTAAAGAAGTTGCTATGAGCAAGTAACCCTTATTTAAACAGTGTGTACTCATTACGAACAACGTCGATTTCCTGCAATAAATTTAATCTTGGAATGCATGTAAAGCCTACATCATGTGTGTTAACATGACTGCTAGCAAGTTAGCTCAGAAGTAAAACAAAATACTTAGTGCAATCCCTTTCAGTATACTCGTAAATTGTGTATTTCCTGTTCCAGTCTCTAGTTCATAACAGGTTTATCAAAGTATTTGGTATGCATTGTCCTATCATATAAGAACATTTCCTAGTAATTGAAAAGAACAGTCTATGAATATTTGATAGATTACATATGTAGACCATGTGTCACATATATGTACTATATTTTGCACTGAATATTCGCTCAGTAAACAATATGCTGGGTATTGTTATTAAAACATTCCTTTCCTTTATGTCGTCACATAAGAAAGCCAATTAATACTATCAGTTTTATTCAAAATTGGTAGAATTTTTTTTTTTTAAATAATCTCCAATATTCTTTAAATAAGTATATTTTACTCTAGATGCTAGAGATTCGCATTTCAGCCTTGCATAGTTTCACAAATTATGGGACAAGTTCACAAAATGTTATTGCCTTTAGTAAAGTTAAAGTTAAGTAAAGTTTGTTTTATTTAACGACGGCTCTAGAGCACATTGATTTTTATCTTATCATAGGCTATTGGACGTCAATCACATGGTCATTCTGACATATTTAAAGGAAACCCGCTGCCGCCACATAGGCTACGCTTTCTGATAAACAACAAGGGGTCTTTTATATGCAACGTCTCACAGACAGGACACCACATACCACGGCATTCGATGAACCAATGGTGGATTGGAAGGGAAAATAGCCCAAACTGCAAATGGGTCCACTAAGAAGGATCGATCCGAAGACCTATTGCCTTTAGTGCGTGTCATAAATTTTGGCATACTACCTACACTTTTTCTTTCCTTTTGTAGCAGCTGCTATACTGACATCGGAGACTTTAGACCGATACATCACTTTCGCCAAGACGTCTGGATGTTTCACGGTGCGCAGCGGAATGTAGCAGGAAATCAGTGCTGTCAAAATGGCGTGCGCCGTGGTCAGTAAATCCAGTTAGAGGTGTCGACGTCCAATCCAGTGACAAGATAATCTCATTTGCATCGACAGCTTCCCCGCCATGTCACTTACTGAATGCCGTAACCCTTTGTAACCACAGTGTCAGAAACTAGAAACTGTAGCCAAGAGAGATAACGGAATGCACGTTCTGTCCACATAACGGAATTTAAAGTCTAAACATAATTATTTAAATTTCATGCAAACTTCTTAGTTATTTAAGTGGATAACTGCGTGGAAATGCTAAAATAATTTCACTCAGTAGTAGCATATCATATACAGGTGCAGGGGTATTTTAGTGGTAAGAATGGTCGATGGATGTGTTGTAGGCAATGGTTCGATTCATATCAGTGTACCGATTGGATATTTACCCTTCCAGACAGTTACTAACAACTATTTTATCAAATATTGTGACTGTATGTTGTCTTTGGGGGGGGGGGGGTGAGGTTGGGGGCGGAGGACTGTATATACAATTCTCGTGATGCTAATCAAAAAGCATATCCAACTTCTCATTTGGTTTCTTCTGTGAATCATGATTTAAAAATTCGTAGTATTTGACACCTAATAGTTTCTAATAAAATGTTTTAATGGTGTGTACATTTCGTGAAATAAACATATATCAATCACATGAAGTATTAAGGAAAATTTACAATATAGTTTTAGAAGTAAGTAGTGAATATTTGAATTCAAATGTCGGTTGAAAGTTTGTAGGATCGAACTCCATAGTTGGTTTCATTCTCTTATTTTTATTTTTTTAATTATTTATTATTAATATTTAATTTTTGTATTTATTTATTTATGTTTTTCTAATCCCAATAATGGTACGTCAAAAGTTGTGGTTAGCACTGCTTTGTCTCTGGAAAGGTGAATATAAAATGAAGATTGCTGTTAATTTAAACACAAATACGTAGCGGGTTTCATTACCAGATGTTTTATATCCAATAGCCGATGATTAATAAATCAATGTGCTCTAGTGGTATCGTTTAACAGCAACAACAAAACAACTTTGAATTCAAATGTGAATAAATATGGAATGAAAAGTAAGTCGGACTCTCAAGCTGATGACATTGGTTCAAAACCCGTTGGAGGTTGGCTCACACTTGAGTAGGTGCCAAAACAACCAAATGTTTGTCATCCAATAGCCAAATCAGTGTGATCTAGTTGTGTCGTCAAACAAACCAAAAAAAAAAAAAAAAAAAAAAAAAAACCTACAACAATGAAACCTAATACAAATGGCAAAATAAGTAAACACTGTCATGAACAGGATTGTGCCCAGATCTTTCCCCCATCAAACATATATGGGACATGTTTCGGGGAATATCTGGGTCGGGCATACTTCTATGTCCTGACATTAACATTCCATGGGATTCTTGTGACACGTCATTGATTCTGATCTGTCACTCATTACTATTATTAAAAATGCACTGTTCCTATTAACTTATTAAGTTTTAATATTCCCTACTTATGTTATGTGTATTATATTATATCGAACAATATTGTTAACAATTATATTATTATTATTTCTAAATATTCCCTTCTTATTTTGGCAGGTGATTTATATCGAACAATATTGTTACTTAGGATCAATGAAGAATATTATTTTTTTAATCGTGCTTTTATTTCTCAAAAGATAAAAGTATGAAATGTTATTCTTCTTGTTACAAGACGAAATTGAGTAAAAAGAATGTATTAACAGAATCATGATGGCATTTACACACGAACCACTATTCAAATAGTAATACCAGATACTGGTAACAACAACACAATTTTATTTAAACTCATATCATGAACTGGCCACATTTCAACTTTTCAGTCTTCATTATACCAGCAGTTTATTTTACACCTGCCAATTGGTAGTTACCCAACGACGTCATGAAATATGCTGATATTTCGAGCCCTTCCTATAGACTATCTCATAAACATTAATCAGATGTGTTCAGAAATACTTTTGTTAGGAATATTTGGGAGGGGGGAATTACCTCATCACAGAATTTTTTTTCCAACGGATGTACATTCTTTTCTTTGTGGTCTCTCAATGAACAACAACAACGTTGACGTAACCGACGAAGTCCGGTGGCTCCTGCTGGGTCGCTTGTTACGGTACAGCTTCAACAACCTGGCTCGGAAGTTATTCATAAACACTATAACGGCTAATGACAAGCGACGAGTTTGTCTTCACTTGCTAGAGCTATTTTCTGAGACAGCAAGGTTGTGGATTTATAGTGTTTGTTCAATAACAGATAGCCTTGTTAGAAAATATTATTCCTCTCCCAGCCTCTAACTGCAATAAATTTCATTTTAATCATCATGGTAGCAAAACATATGGCCTTTGCCCGTATTCTGCCGTCTCTGGCGTAAATAACGAAAAGATTGTCATGTTCAACAGAATAAAACCTACGAATTTTATTTATTTAAATTTTTAATAACTTTGACAGTATTATGGTTTCTCTGGCGTAAATAAAGAAAATGTTGTCATGTTCAATAAAATATAACCCACGATTTAAAAAAATTTAGTATTATTATTAAAACAAATAATAAAGAAAAAATAAAAAGAAAAAAATGATTGTATTCAGGCTGCTACTGCGTAAATATAGGATATGTAATCGTTTCGAAAAGAATAGAACATACGAATTTAACATATTTATTTTTCTCTTTTAACTTCGATAGTTTTCTTTATTTGGCCAAATCAATACATTTTTTAACATTCGTTTTGTATTAAAGATAAAAGTAACAAAAGACACAGGCTCTATTGTTAACAGTGCGGGAGTGGAGGTAGGGCATGTTCCCTTGTATTTCGAGCGAGTGGGGCAAAGATTGATAATTGTCTAACACATATTTAAATAAAGTAACTAAATAATCACTTGTAATACGAGCGAGTGCGACAAAGATTGATAAATTGTCTAACACTTACATATTTAAATAAAGTAACTAAATAGTCACTTGTATTACGAGCGAGTGGGACAAAGATTGATAATTGTCTAACACATATTTAAATAAAGTAACTAAATAATGACGGATTGTTCAGGTGCCTATCTGAATAGAACCTTTCTGGATAGGTCTTGATAATATATGTTTTTGTTCTTGTTATTATGGTAATATACTGTACTCCGCGTTATGAGTAGTGGCACACCGATAAACCAGTGTTTACTTGAAACAATAAGTGCTTTCTAAATATGTTTCAATATACACAAGCATTTCACTTATATATCTTACATTACATATTACAGTAACAGAAACAACAATTGAAAAGTGCGATAAAACACTAATAATAATAATAATAAAACATAATAAAAACTTTTTTTTTTCAATTATAATAAAAATAAATAAATAAAAATTCAATATTAAGATCATTTCCTTTAAAATCTCAATACGAATTTAGAGTTCTGTTTGATTTCCAAAAATGTTTTCCTTTTTGTACTACTATATCCAGAAGGGAAGCTAATGTTGAAAACGATGGCACCGTCTTGATTTGAAACAGAATATGAAGGAAGTTATTTTTACAGTTATGCTACCGATATACAAACTAATTTAACTTAAACATAATTTTCAAAAGCATTAATATAGCATTCTAAATTTTCATATTATGTTTTTTAGACATTAACGTATAAAAGCAACCGTAAATAAATGAACAAGTGCAACCTAGATTTGTCAACAACGCTTGTTAAATTAGTATTTCGCATCGCCATGGGTAAATCATTTTATGATTTCAGTAATATCAAAGTATATAATTATGCATAAATTGACTTGTGCAAAAATTTGGTTTTGTGATCATGACATCGTTGTCGTGTATAAAATTATTTAACATTGGTGTAATAATATTCTGTATTAAATTTCACCAGTGATCGCGGAATCGTATTCCCCAGTGTATACATTATATATTCCAGCCCACGTATGTTTCCATTGCTTAAGCACACGAAAACAAAACGCACATAATAATGATATTATTATCAGATGAAAAGACCGCATGGTAATTGTATTGCTTAATTGTGAGAGTCAAATACACTTGAGAATGAAAATAAATCCAGATTTAACAACTTATTTCAGTGATTTCACGCTCAATTTGCAATTACAATATTTACCCAGCGATATTTGTTATACCCCGAAGGACGCGGCAGGTACTTGCAGGAATGGGTTGAAAGCTTGGTATGTTAGTTGGGGAAGCTTTATTTTCTTTACGCATTCGCTGACTTGCAACAACACGAGAACAGAAGCCCCGCTTCACCCTGACAACATCGCCAGTTTATGTTTTCTTATACTTAGAATGTCGTTATTACTGCACGAAGCGATGGAGAGAGGACATTATGCGATCCTATGCTCACCAGTTTACACAGATATCTCCGTGAGGAGAGCGTGTGTGCAGGATAGAGACACGAGAATGAAAACATACACAGATTATACATTTTTGCAAGCAGCCAATAAATAATGCTCATCAACTGCTTTTTTTATCTGTAGCATTTTATGAGTTTTATTTCGGTCAGTTCAAATATGACTGGTAGCACCTTCAACAAACGCTGATTACTCTCCATTGTATATAGCTATTATTCATTGTAGATTATTATTATCCATTTTATTAATATTGTTATTATCTATGTATTCATTCTGTTTCACCAGTTCCCACTAAGCGCACATCGTATTATGTTAATTTTAAATATATATGTATGCCTATAAAATGTACATTTTTGGGCTAATAAAATTTTATATTGTAAAAAAAAAAAAAAAAAAAAAGTCTTAATATACAGTTATTCGGTAAAAATAGTTGTACATGCTTCAAATCAAATATAATCATCGCATTGTCTCCAACATTTTATACCCTTAGGTTTGGAGTGGTCAAAGGAGATTGCTAGCACCTTCAACAAAGAAGTTAATTATTAACCAACATTGGCATTTTACTTTTTTATTTCAGTTAAATATATTTTCCCATCGAATATAAAATTATGATATTCGCCAAATGCTCTTTTGTGTCTAGTATTTTATGACTGTTAGTTTTGTGCTACCAAAGATGATTGCTAGCACTTTCGGAAATGAATATATAATTATTAAACAATATTAACGTTCTTATTTTTATATATCTGTTAAATACAATAATTATATACATTTGTCCACTAATACAAACTTATGATCTTCGCCAAATGTTCTTTTGTCTCTAGTATTTTATGACTTTAGTTTTGAAAGGTCAAAGGTGACAGCTAGCACCTTCAACAATGATGATACAATTACCAAACACAATACTGGACCACCAAAAGACAACGATTGCCCGGGGGTGGTAAATTCCCCTAAGACTGTCGCTCAAGGCATGGATCTGGCTTCTTCACAGACACGAAACCGTCACACCTGCAGATGCTCCTCCCAGCGGCCTGACACCCTGGGATCAATTAATCCAAATTTGGCCCATTCATCAAATTTCTACAGCCATGTTTGGATAGGGATGAGTATCGGCCGTGCCAGCGCTGTTTAATCAGGACCATCTTTTGAAGCCCAGGGCGGGGGTGGGAGGAGTCGGTCAAGCCAACGGGAGTAATGAACAGTTCCCATTCAATCGGGACGGGTCGGTAATCCTCATTTGGTTTCAATATTAACCAAATGATCCTCCCCTGCTGAAAAGAACGTTCTAATAATGACGTGGATGTATCTGTCGTATGTGTTTATTGGCGCTAAGTCTGTCAGCGCACTGTCAGATGGCTGCCGACACCAGGCAAGGTTTTAGAGACTTCCACGAACACATTTCTCGCCCTTCGTCGCAGACGGCCGCTTTTAACGAAATGATGAAGAAAGCATATGCAAGCCATGCGGTGGGGCTGCTACAAATACTCGTCCAGCTTACATGGATCACAACTGAGGACTAAAACCGCTAATTCTAGTGAAACTGGTAACTAGACTCGTACAAACACAGATATATCTGCGTGAAGCTGGAGTCGTGCAGGTGTTAAGAAGGGAGGAAATTTGAGGCGAGGGAGAATAGAGAAACCTTTCTAAGCTGGGCTACCGTATGTCTAGATGTTCAAATTTCATGCTAGTTTAACAGTGCTGTCTGGAACTGTGGGATGATGGAGGGTGTTGGACGAGTAGCATAAGGGAAAATCTAACCCACACGTGCGCTAGCTGTCCGCATGAAAGTCTAGACGTGGGTAGGATGAGAGATGGGGCATCAAGAGTGGATCCAAAGAAGCAACCAGGGGTATGGTGGATTGACGCAATCAGAATTCATATTAAAAAGCATACAGACAATGAAAAAGCACTGACGATTGGCAGGGTGTGCCGATAATGTTCCCTTTATATTCCCTATGATTCGCCCCTGAGCTTAATAAAAGATACAAACCCGCACACGTGCTTGGCTATCGCCTTTCTGGCACCCTTTCACCTATTGGGTTGCAATGCCATTTGGCAGCGCATGAAGTTTGGTTGCACGTACATATGTCACACTAGCAAACACAAATCTTGGGAATGTTAACAGAAATGTTCAATGATATCAACTTTTGTTTTGTTTTAGTTTTGCCTATAGTTAGTGAATAGCTTTATTATTCACGTACACCTCTAACGTCACAATATGTCGTTATATATACCTTCAGCTAAATGCAATTCAAACCACATAATTGTTAAAATGTCTAAAATCGTAGTCCAAGTGATATGAATGCAGTCTAATGCAACTATCTTTGTTTTAGGTTTTATTCATTATGTATGTATAAACAGAGCTGAACATTTGCGTTAAAGGCATTGTCCCACGGAATTTAAGGGGCTTTGTGGTCTAAATATTGATTACGAATGAAACTTACATGCATTTGTTTTACTAGATCTAGTGTTCATATTCGCAAGACATTCTAACTGAACCATGGTATAAGGAATTCCCTGTCGAGTCGATCGATTTTGTTTCACATTTAAAATGTTCAAATTTCAATATCGAAACTCCTCGTAGTGCGAAACAGATTGGTACGAAATGTTTTTGCAGATACAATAATATTCAGAAGTTTTAAAATAATGGCTTACCGGGAAATACCCGTCACGTGACTCGAAATATATGCGTTACATCTTCAACGGAAAAAACAAACGTTATTTGTTTTCGATGTATTTGACCGTGAGCATAATTCATTATTATTTTTAAAATATTGATAATAAGCGAGATGCGGTGGTTATGTAAGTAGTTGAATGA
>JAULBS010119717.1:0-14288 GCA_032355785.1 Symmetromphalus regularis | reverse complement strand
TACAATTAGATGATAACAATGGCTTCATTAAAAATCAATGCCATTGTTCAGTATCTTGTCACTGTACAATTAGAAGACGATAATGCCATCACTTAGTAATATCATGACAATCTTCAGTCACTGCTCGTTGTACAATTAGATGATAACAATGGCTTCATTAAAAATCAATGCCATTGTTCAGTATCTTGTCACTGTACAATTAGAAGATGATAATGCCATCACTTAGTAATATCATGACTATCTTCAGTCAATGCTCGTTGTACAATTAGAAAACAATGCCCATACTCAGCAATAATATTATTATACTGTATTTTAAGTAACTGCTCGTTGTAAAATTGGCCAGATGTTTAATGGCAAGATGAAAATAATATCAGGCCACAGGATTTCCAATTTCATGGGAAACACTTTTTTGGTTCCGTGCTTTTGGATCATGAGAACCGATCACAAACTGTTTTTCAGTAAACCAAAATAATGCATCAGTCATATGAAAATCATAGGAAACGAAATTTCGATTCCAGGATTTTGACGACACGGTACCAACACACTATCAGTAATGATCACTACCGTAATCTCCCATGGCCTGTAATAATGGCTTCATTTGGTAATGATATCTTCACTAAGCATCATCAGTCACATAGAATACTCCTCTACAGTTGAAGCAAAACAATGATCTGTTGACCAGGAGACAATTCCTCAATTTGTACACATCCTTCTCTCAAAGGTATTTACGAAAATAACAGCTTTCAAACCACACATAATCTTATCAGCTAGACGTTGTTTTGGCAGAGTTCACATGTCCGTCATTGTGATGATTTGGCAGTTCTAAATGACCCTCGGCTGTTTGTTGATTATTCAAGTGATTCAGATTGACGTTTGGCAGTCTGTTATTGGTAAAGTTCAACACGGGACTGGCAGGAAGTGACGGTGTGAACGCCGGTAGCGACAGATCGAGTTGTTCCAGCTTCTCGGCTGGAATGCTCTGCCGTAGCTTGGTGACTGCATTCAGCAGGGCAGCACGTTCCAGCTCGAGGGTGCGGATGTGAGACTTGAGCTTGGTTTCGTTCGTCTGGTGCATGTGCACATTCAGCTCCACGCTGTGTAGATGATTGTTCGTCTGCTGAAGCTTCTCCAGCAGCTCCATGTTCTGTTGACGCAGGGCTCGGTTTATCCCCTCCAGCTTCTGCATGACGGCCGTATCGCCTCGCTGTGGAGAATACATCATCTCCTCGCGCAGTACGTGATACTCCACCTCGTACGACTGCAGCTCTTTACTGATATCCATTTCAAACGCCTACAAAAGAGCAAACAACTATCAAAAAGTGATAAAATTACAATTTTAAATAAAATTATACACATTACGTACAAAGTTATGTTCTGCTCTAAACAAAAACATGGTATACTTATACTTATTCATAAAAAAAACCCACCCTAAAACCCATAACCCCCAACTTTTTTAAAACAACAATTATGTCAGATAGGAAAGGAACAAATTGTTTGTTTAACTACACCCCAGCACATTTTCTATTCAGTGGCTATTAGGTGTCTGACATACGGTATTCTATGACTCATGGTCCTTAGAGGAAACGTGCTACTGCCACTAAAGCTAAACTTTCCAATTAGCAGCAAGGGATCTTTTATATAGACTTTCCCACAGACAGGACAGCACATACCACAGCCTTTGATAAACCAGTTGTGGACCACTGGTCGGTGTAAGATGCCTACACCTACCCAATGAGCCTTTGCGGAACACTCACTCCAGGTTGGAGCCAGTATCAAGATCAAAATTCCCATTCCTCGATAGAGATTTGATCCCTGTACCTACGAGCTGTGAGACCGACACCTTAACCACTGAGCCACAGAGGCTGGTTTATGTCACACAGAAGAAAGTAAAATATCCTAAAAACCATGGTCCACTGTGAATTAAACTCATAATTTAGCTTAAGTTCACATTACATGCATGCAAAATAAAAGTTGTAAACTGAGCATGACATAAATAATTACTATTTGGCACATACTGACCTGGTTAATAATTCTCTCCATCTGAACGTGAACCATGTCCGGCAAGGTCGTCTTCAGAAACTCAACTATCGACTCAAAAGTGTCACAGTGCATGATCAGCTCTCGGTGGTTGCCGAGCAACGCTAGGGAAATCTTGAATATGGCGTCAATGCCCTGAATAAAAATCATATCTGAAAAGAGAAACACGTCATGTTCAACAAGAAACAAAGGTTTTTTTTTTTTTTTTTTTTAACTTAACTTAATGATGCCTCTAGAGCACATTGATTTTTATCTTATTGCCTATTGGACGTCAATCATATGGTCATTCTGACATATTTATTTAGAGGATACCCACTGCCGCCACATAGGCTACTCTTTGCGATAAGTAGCAAGGGGTCTTTTATATGCACTGTGCCACAGACAGGACAGCACATATCACGGCCTTAAATTAACCAGTTGTGGACACCTGACTGGAATGGAAAATAGCTCAAACTGCAAATGGGTCCACTGAGAAGGATTGATCCGATGACCGACCACTTCACAGGCAGACATGCTACCAACTGAGCTACATCCTGCTCCATTTAACAAGAAACAGTTCAGCATTGGGATTATAATTTACTGCACTGACTTGTATGACCGTAATAAATTTCTAATAATTTTATATCAGTTAACACAATTTAAATTTCAGTAATAAAAATTAAAGGTAATTCCATTCACAAGCAAAAATAATTGCTATAACTGTCAAGTAGGGAAGTGAAACATGCAAAATAGTTTTGTCTTTCAATACAACTTATCTGATAAAACTGAAAAAAGTAGAAGAGGGAGAACCTGCTTAAATATTTTAACTGGTGATCAAATCTTTCAACTAACAGGATAACAGAAAAAGTTGTTGAAACAAGTACTGATAATTATGCAAATCTTATTATTTATTTTTTTAATTTTGGATTTTTTTTGACAACACCACTACAGCACATTGATTTGTTAATCATTGGCTATAGATGTCAAACATTTGGTTATTTTGACACGTAGTCAAATGTGAGCCAGCCTCCAACAGGTTTTGAACCACTGTCATGAGCTTGAGAGTCCGACGTTGGACTGCTGGACTACTGAGGCTTACATAAAACTATCTGATGCCAACAGTTGTTTCTTTGACGTTAAAAGTGAAATGGAAATCTTATTATCTAAAGCTATTCTTCAAAAAAAAAAATTAAAAAAAGAAGAAAAAAAAAGATTCGACTAACCAAAACAGCGGGCAACAAATCCCAGTGGGAACTGTGATGCAAACAGAGTAAGAAACCAAGGTGCGGCATACAGCGTGGGGGCGATCTCGTGACTCTCGAAGTGATCGTACAAGTCCTTGTAATGGTCATGAATCAAACGTGTCAGCTGGTACAACTTTATCTACAACACAAATAATATGTCCGATAAATTTCAACATATCACATTGAACATGCAGCCTTCTACAGATTTCACTTTCACGTCTTCTAGTCAGATACCAGTTCTTTAACAACATCCTAGCACATTGATTATTCAGTGGCTATTAGGTGTCTGACATATGGTATTCTGTGACTCAGTCTTTTAGAGGAAACCCGCTACAGCCACATAGGCAACTCTTTCCCATCAGCAGTAAGGGATCTTTTATAATTATATGCACTATCCCACAGACATGAAAAGCACATGCCACAGACCTTGATGAACCAGTTGTGTACCACTGGTCGGTGTAAGTGGCGCCCACCTATTCGTTGAGCTATAGTGGAGTACGCTCTCTGTATTGGAGCCGGTAACAAGATTAAAAATCCGATGCATGACTGAGATTTGATCCCAGTAACTACCAGACCAGACCGCTTAACCACTGTGCCACCAAGACCAGTTACCAGATGATGAATACTAGTTGGAATAAGAAACATGTAAGCAGCAACAAGTTAGTAGTGACTTAACAATCCAAACTGCAACATGTTTATTTACTAATTTAAATATTAATATATAAATAAATCTGAACAAGATCCAAGGGAAACAAACTAGAGACAGATGGATTATCTCACTCAAGAGTGTCAATGGATGACAAAAACAAATACTTAATATTTAAATTATGCATGTGCCTTTATATGTTTATCATTATGCATGTACGTGAAAGTAGATATGTTGGGATGTATGAATAATTTCTTCTATTTCTTTTTTCAAAAAACAAATTCCAGTTCCTTATATTTTTTACGTATAACTGATTGTTTTTAAAGTTTATGATGAAAAGTTAGACTGTATTTTATAATTAAGATATAAATATAGTTTTTTCTTTCTCTTTTATTGCATATAAATAATATTCACTACACTTTGTAACAACCCCTATCTTATCCCTTAACACGGGTTGATTTCTGTAAACAAGGGACTGGAAAAACAAAAAAAAACAATTATATAAAAAATATTTAAATATCTGATAAACATCTTTGGCTGATGAAAGATTTAGGTTTGTAAGCTGAGAGAAAACAATGTCCCTGGCAGGAAGACTGTGGTGAAGGTAGAAAGGAAAGTGAGGTCTGGATCAAAATAATTATAAAATTGTTAAGACACTTGAAAGCCCTACAAGAGTTGCAACATTTTCGAAAATATTTTTTTTTTTTTTTGCTGCTTTCTAAAAATATAACAGTGCTAAAATGCAGAATTGTGAATCTGAAGTCTTTCATTACAGGTTGGGTGTTCATTGTGGTAATTCACAGTATATAATTGGCAGGACCGGCCTGAAGTTAATTGGACCAACTGGTCCCAATTGGGCTCCACGCTAGTCTTGTCAAGTAAAACTGCCTTCTAACAGAGCCAAACTTGTAAAGTCTTGACAGATCAACTTACAAGCTAATGTTAATGTCATTTCATTAAAACAGACCTTGGCTATGAACCGGGTGCCCTACCAAAAATGTTCCCAATTGAGCTTCACAGGTCCCAAGGCTGGCCCTGACCATTGGCTGACATCACAGTTTCTGCGTATTACTTACTGACAGTGTGCCTGTGAAACAACCTTGTATCTTACACAGTCTGCATGAAAAAAAGATGGGTTGCCCGGTGGAAACATTTCCCGTAAAGTTTGCAAGCTTGCTAACCTGTAGTGCCATCATGTTAGGTCGGTACTGTTTCTGTATGTTACTTACTGACAGTGTGCCTGTGAAACAACCTTGTATCTTACACAGACTGCATGAAAAAAAGATGGGTTGCCCGGTGGAAACATTTCACGTAAAGTTTGCTAACCTGTAGTGCCATCATGTTAGGTCGGTACTGTTTCTGTGTATTACTGACAGTGTGCCTGTGAAACAACCTTGTATTTTACATAGACTGCATGAAAAAAAGATGGGTTGCCGGGTGGAAACATTTCACGTAAAGTTTGTTAACCTGTAGTGCCATCATGTTAGGTCAGTACTGTTTCTGTGTATTACTGACAGTGTGCCTGTGAAACAACCTTGTATCTTACAAAGACTGCATGAAAAAAAGATGGGTTGCTGGGTGGAAACATTTCACGTAAAGTTTGCAAGTTTGCTAACCTGTAGTGCCATCATGTTAGGTCGGTACTGTTTCTGGAGACCATATTTGAACATCAAGTACTTCATTGTCTCAAAGGCATCCTTCTCTTCCATCTACAAAAACAAATATTAACAGAGTTACCCTTAGTAAATAGTCCTTATTATTAGTATTACATGCGTCTATACACTACCAGCAAGTTATCAAGTGTTAACAAACAATTATCTTACAATATTTTAATCCATATTTGACATAATGGCAACAAAATGGACACCATGCTTCACTGAGTGCTTAATATCAAAATAATCACATGTCTGTTCACATCCAACACCATGCATATGACAGACAATTTTATTTTATTTATGTCTCTCAATAATACAAACGATACCTTGATATATAAAAGTACAAAAACCACTTCTATGAAGTTATCAGAGTTTACTATGACCATAAAAATGTTAGATTTGAAAAACAATTTGTTTTTCTTCTGAGCTCTTTGAATATCTGTAATATCATATTATTTCCAAAGAACCATAAATAACATTCTTGTGAGTAGCTTACATGCATGAGCAGAACCCCCACAACAAAACTGAGTCCCTGGCAGTAGCCGACTTCCTCGTCTAACAGACTGTACGCTTTCAGCAGATTGAACAACTCAAGCTGCCCATTGCCAAGCTGAGCCGAGAAGTAGGGATGACCAGGAAAGGTTCGACCTGCAATCACAAAACATATAATACAGGTTTGATGACAGTATGTGTCAACTATTTCCAGAAAACCTTTAACAATTACATGCATTCAAAAGTGTTTCAAGTCTTCTATATATTCAGTTGATGAAGCTAAATTAAAAAACAAATAAAAGAATACATATAGTTATATATATATGTATATATATATTATATATAAATGGATTTATCCAGGCTTTATACAGTTCCGAATATCGGCTCCTCCCCAAAGGTAAATTGCACAGAAAATTCCCAATTTCTGGACTATAAATTCCCAAAATGGTTAATAAATATAATATAAATTCAGTGGTGTGAAAACAACTTCCCAATTATGACTAAAATTGCACTAATTTTTCCAATCACATCAGCCTTAGGAACCTGGTGAAAATTTTTGGATCAATTCCTGATGAGTTATACATAAACAATGTTTTTCTAAATTAAAAGGCATCACGTACCCAGGTCAATGAGAATGGCATGCTGGTGGGTGGTCAACTGTCGGAGCAAGTCACAATATGGCGTGTCGGGGATTTCCTTCGTTCCATCTACTAGCTGGTTACTCAGTTTATGTTGCTCCACTAGCAGCTTCCAAATCTCACCTCGGTGACAACGTGGAACACCTGATAGATAGTCAGCCATAATGAACAATTACCGTCACAACAAAGCAACATAATTACTTTTATACCAGAAAAGATCATAAATGCATACATTGTAGTTGAGTTGAGATGTGTGCATGATTTCAGTGATGAAGCAGATGATGAAGAGTGATGACTGTTAGAATGTGTTGAAACTGAATGTAACAGATGTACCTATGGTTATATATACAAAAGCTAGATGGATTTCAGGCACTTGAATATAACACAGGGGTTCCAGTGAGAAAAATCAGTGAAAAACTAGGGTAGTCCAGGGCATGCCTCCCCCCACCGCTTAAAGTTTTTGAAACATACATGTAGGATTTTGTACAAGCTTTGTCTATATCTTTGCCAGTCAAACTGGCATCGGTCCAGTCTCGAATACGAGATATCACATGATATCGGCCAAATCTCATCTGTTTCTGTCATCTGCTCAAGTTTTTGCATGAGTTTCAATTTGTTTTTGTTTTTCCTCTGACTGGATTTTTTTTCTGCCTAAGTAGAAATTCAGTTTTCTCTGAGAAATGGGATACCTGGTAACAGGATTTGTAGTTTGTTCAATGTAGTAAATTCTTACCTTTCTTCACACATTCCACTACAGTTGTGTAAGAAATCTTGATCTGACCACGCTGGGGGACAGTGAGAAGTTCGTCCCAGATCTTCGTCACTTCTTTGAGACATGGAGTAATTTCCTGGTAGTCAGTCTTCTTGCGCTGCTGCTCGATTTCATCTTGGCGTGCTGAAAGATACTGAATTATTAACCACATGCTTCATGACTATAAGAAACAGGTTTGTCAAATTATATCAGTGTATACATTCAACAAACAAGAAAAAGCTGGCACAAAGCTATACGAGGTGTTTGAAAATCATTATTTTCTAGTTTTACATACATTCATGTTCAGATAATAACAATTATGAGAATAATCGAAATAGCAAAGAAGGAAAAAACATATGCAGTACATGCTTCAATCCAAAATTAATTCATTTGAAAATATAAATAGGATATTGGGGAAAAAAGCAAACCACTAATATAAAGAGAATTATTTTAAAATTAATGTTTGTGCATTTGCCAACATTAAAGTAATTTAAATAAGCATAAAAACTCACCAATTTGGTAAAAGGTTTGGAGAAAATAACTGATTATTTAACAATAAAAAAGCATTCACTAACAACATTATAATTAAAACACACTTTTTCTCAATAAAGCAAAAACACCCTAAATAATACATTTTACAGTCCTCTCATTTTGGAAATAAAAGGGAGAGTTCCAATTAATAAGCTTCAATTAAACATTATGAGTACGATTGTTTAACTTTACAAAATATATGCAAAGATTAACACAGGAATTTGTTTGCAGTATTTAACAATACAGTTACCCATCTTTGGTTTTTTAACAGTATACCAACCCATGCACAATATGACCTGATTCTTGTCTGAAGTATTTTACAAACTATTTTCCACAGATATTTTCATTTCCAATACCTTCCACAGACCAAAAGCATTTATAAATAAGCAGTGATTATAATGCTTGCTATTGAATACACCCATGGAGACAGCAGAGGACAACCTGAACCAGCACATACATGTACATATAGTCTATATACATATAATGTAACACATATGTTATCCTATCACAAAACACCTGAAGTGATTAATGTAACATGTAAGTATACATATCACAAAACATTGAAATTGATGCGTCCTTTTATATAGGGCTTGCCAAAGAAGTGGTGAGGATGGTACTGCACCGGGAGCCTCTCCCCCTTTCTTTTCCCCCATCATCAACTTTAACCCTTCAAAAACCAAAATTCACCAAAAATTCAACATGGGGAGCATCCGATGAGTATGCTGGCGATCGGGGGGCTGGTGGCCGTCCTTCGGGTCGGCCGGGCTCGCGCTAGGGCGTAGCGTAGGAAAATTGCTAGGGGGCTCAGCCCCCTCCCCTGCCTCTCTTAGGAGGGTAGCGGCATCCAGTCCCCGGATCAATGGCTATCTCTTAGGGAGCTCCCCAGGGATACTACTCCCCCTCCTCTACTGGGTCATTTTTAGCCGGAATTTAGACTGGGAGTTAAAATTTAATTGTTATCCGGCTATTTCTTTTCATATCTTTTAGGCAGACCAAACAAAATTTAATTATCTATTTTTCCAAATTTAAACAATAAATTCCTTTTTTACCACTAAAGCAGTATTTAACCACCCACTCCCTTTTTCCCTCTCTCTTAATTCTTTCTTTTCTGCGCCGGGCCCGGTGTCCTAGTCTTAGGACATTGGACCTGGGTCCGAACCCATTTGGATGTGGACCCGTATATAATACTTCAAGTCAAGTCAAATTGATTAATGCAACATGTAGGTTATCCTATCACAAAACACTTAAAGTGATTCTAACACAGATGTGATCAAACACTTAGGAAGTGATTGGGAACAACCATAACCCAGGTTTTTATACATGATTTAACTAGTTTACATGATTATCTCGTTTCTGTGATGTTGTTTCTAAACAGCCATATGACACTATTACTACAGGCATAAACAAATTCTTTGTACGTTTACAAGACATAGTGGAATACTATCAGCTAAAAGTTCACTAGACACAAATACAGAACAAATAATATTAACACAAATTTTAAACTATTTTCTAGAGTACAAAAATATTGTTAAAATGAAGCTAGGGTAGAAAGAAAGCAGTCTGAACCCTAGACATACCTCCATCTGCAAGCAAACTCTACTGACTGTCAACTAAGGTGAACGGACAAGACACCAAGCCTAAGAACAGTACTTAATTTTATGCTTACCTCTGAATAGCACGACAGAGCGTGATCCGTACAGAATGAAATAGCCTAGCACGAAGCAAAGTACGCGTTTAGTATGGTTACATTCAAATGCTTAGTATAGTTACATGCTTAGTATCATCACAGTTATATGCTTAGTATGGTTAGTTATGCTTCAAGCAAATCAACAATCAGCTTTTTTCACACTGTAAAGTTTGTTTTATTTAATGACACCTCTAGAGCACATTGATTTTTATCTTATCACTGGCTATTGGACATCAAACATATGGTCATTCTGACATATGTATTTAGAGGAAACTCGCTGCCTCCATATAGGCTACTCTTTCAGATTAGCAGCAAGGGGTCTTTTATATGAACTTTTCCACAAACCGGACTGCACATACCACAGCCTTTGATGAACCAGTTGTGGACCACTGGCTGGAATGGAAAATAGCCAAAACTGCAAATGGGTCTACTGAGGAGGATCGATCCGATGACCAACCACTTCATAGGCGAACACGCTACTCCTTGAGCTACATCCTGCCCCCTAATTTCCAAATACAAATTCACTAAATTTGTGATTTCCTTCATAAACATGTTTTTAAAATTTTTAACATGATGGCATTTAGCATTTAGACTTCAACTTTGTCACATTGTTATACCGCTGAATAAGAACACTGACAGAAACAATAAATAAACGTATAGGCAAACCCCAGTTCATTGATACATTATCACAAATAAAACAATACTTACAAAACATTGTGTTTATGTTTGTGAGACATTTGCTTCTTAAAGTAATAAACATCCCAGTGAGTTGACTAATGTAATGTAAGTGGTCATAACGTGTGTACATAACACACAACCACTTCCAACCTTAGTCAAGTTATTAGATTAATACTGGATTAGCATTAAGATTACCGTAACTGCTTTGTCATTTAAGCTATTTTTGCAAATCACTGCAGTTCATTCAGTTTGAAAAATGTGCCAGTATATATCATATTATTCAACCAGCATGTTACTAGCAGGGCTGTCGAAAATGGCAGTTGGCCCTTGTTATGTATAAGGCCTCCTGGTCACTTGAGACTAATATATCTATTATATATTAAATTTTACGGGTCTTGGGAGTACATGGTCTTCGGGGGGAACTGCCCCTGCTGACACCCACACACCACAGTAGGCCTGCTAACATGCACATTTAACAAAGAGACCAACAAAAGTAAAGTTTGTTTTATTTAGAGCACATTCATTTTTTTCTTATCATCGGCTATTGGACATCAATCACATGGTCATTCTAACAGATATATTTAGAGGAAACCCACAGCCGCCACATAGGCTACTCTTTCTGATAAGCAGCAAGAGGTCTTTTATATGCACCATCCTACAGACAGGACAGCACACACCACAGCCTTGGAAGAACCAGTTGTGGATCACTGGTTGGAACGAAAAATAGCACAAATAGATCATTATATGATTTTAGGCATTAAATTGAACAATTATATTAAAATGAGCCCATATGTAGTGAGCAGCATTAAATTCTCTTCTTCAGGTGCCAATAATGAAACATTAGAGTGTTCCTGTGTACAAATTTCTCACATTTTATTCAGACTGAATTGACTATCTAATAATTTAGTTTGACTGCTGATAACGATCCAAATAAACTCACCAGTTTGTATGTTTTATTTCACATCAAAGGTATTGGTAATGAACAAACTATACCTGTATTCTGTCGCCCACACACAAAGGTAAACAGAAAGATCCATCACCAAAATAGAAAATTACTATCACCAACATCAAAAAGCTTTTTAGCTGTTTATTAAATACTTTTCTATCAAACAATTTTTGTTGTTAGCAACCCCTGAAATTGCCTATGGCAATCAGCAATGCCATGGAGTTTTTCATTCTCTGCAACACATTATTTGCAGACTTTTTTTTTCAAAGTAAATTTTGCTTATTATTAAAAATAAAGTATATTTTATGCTGAAATTGCAAAGGAAAATGCCATGGGCACTATTTCTCCACAGCATTTATTTTGTCGTGGACATTGTCTTAATTTTAGAGATTTTGTTATTATGCATTTTTTAAAATATATTATTTTATTATTATGAACATATTTTAAAATTCAACATAGAAACAATTAAATATGTAAATATGTTACAGTAGTTCGTTTCAGAAAACCAACCTAAATTAAGTACTAAATACAAAAAGAAAAACTAGCACCCTTCCTTCAGTGTCAATTAAAAGTAGGGGTGAAACGATATACCGTTATATTGCAATACATGCCGAGCACAATACAAACCGCGATATGTTTTCGTGTATCGCGATATATCTACCTAATGAGTATCCGTCTTATAAAACCTATGACTATGACAGTAAGTTAGAAAAATAAAAGTTAAACTTAATTAAAACATATAAATCTACTGTGTCTATATATTCTCTTTTTTCATCAGAAATTGGTACAGGTCTGGCTGCCTGAGATAGGTTTAATAATTAATATGATAGTATCAAAATATGATTTTATCACATCTTGGTAATTAACCAAACTGTATTGCGGTAAGTATTGCAATATCGCAATATGTGGCAATATGGTTTTGGCCGTATCGTTGCACCCCTAATTAAAAGTAGAGTGTAAATATTTCTCTGATGTATTAACAGACGACTCCTATTCAAATGTGGTGGGGAATATTTCAAGGCCTGCCTTCTCCACATGCCGACAACTCCAGATATACAACTCTTTTTGTACTACCTTGACTTTCCTACCAAAGCCAACTGCTTATGTCATGCAGTGTACATGGTAATTCACTTGCTTTGAAGCCTCTAAAAATATTACTCTTCTAAGCAAGCAAAAACATAGCCTACATATACATGTACACATCAGTTATATAATACACAATAGTTCAAAGCAATATGATATTACAGTTTTAGCCTTCACCACAACATTAAACTACTCTATGCAGCTGACTAGTACCTTGTGTGGAGTAGTCTTCTGTAAAAATTAATTATAAACATACCTAAAAACTATGGATATAAATATATACCCAATAACTATAGATATGTGTTAAAACTATGGAAATAAAATTAAACCTAATATATGTTAAAACCATGGAAATTAAGTTAAACCCAAGATGTGTTAAAACTATGTATATTTTAATAACTCTAATAAAAACATGAATTAAAACTATGGATATTTAAATAAATCTAATAAAGAAATGTGTTAAAACTATGGATATAAAAATAAACTTAATAAAGATATGTATTAAAACTATGGATATAGAAATAAATCTAAAAGATGTGTTAAAACTATGGATATAAAATTAAACCTAATAAAGATATGTGTTAAAACTATGGATATAAAATTAAACCTAATAAAGATGTGTTAAAACAATGCATATACTATACAGAAATAAACCTAATAAAGACATGTTAGAACTATGGATACAGAAATATATCTAATAACATTATGTAGAAATATACTATTTATTAATTTATTAAAACAATGGCTGTTGGGGGATACAGTAATATACCTAATGAAGGTGTGTTATAAAAATAAAATAAAAAATAAACTGTACAATTTTTTTTTAATACATCTATAAACAGAATACAAAGATGAATAATTATGAAATAAATATACCTTGAAGATTGTGATTTTCACGTTCCATTCTAATAAGCAGCAGTGTTTCCAAAATGGCTTTCTTCCAAAGACATCTCAGTTGAAATGGGGTCAGTTTGTCTTTACCTGTAGTCCTGTCACCATCTCCATCATCTGATAAGAGAACATCTCAGTTCAAAACAGTAAATATAGGAGCCATTTTTAGATGCAAATTAGATTTTGCTGAATGAAGATTGATATCAAATTACAAATTATATATTGTCAGATATTTATTTTGCAATAAGCTTCACAAGAAAAGACTGTCCATTTAGATTCATAGGTTTGTAATTATTGTTACCTTCTGTAGAAAATTTGAGGCAATTTGAATATACGGAGATAAGTAAGTTTCAAATCACAATACATTTGGTCTTAATCAATGTCTGTTTCCAAAGTAAGTCCAGTATTTCAAACAACACAAAAAAGGTTCAATAGAAGTGTAAATATGTTTCAAAAATGAATATTTTCTAATTTAATGGCAAACTCTTTAAAATGTAAACAGGGGACCACCTATTACTTTTCACTGAATATGTGTACCAAATATGTTGCTTTTATCCAAAAGTGAACAAGTAACATGCTAAGAAGCTCCGATAAATGTCTGAAATTCCAAGCTCTGGTCAAGTTTGTTCTTCACAATAAACTTAAAAGAAAACAACTGAATTGTTTGGACATTACTATTTTGTTAAATATAAACTTACAAGAACTATTCAATAATATATTATATATATGGAATTAGAACTTTGTTAAAAATAAACGTACGAGAAAATGATTCAGTGTCAGAGATCTGTATAGGAGTTACAACTTTTGGGTGTGGCTAGCAATTATGTGAGCTCTTCCATGGGAGAAGCACACAATAAACTTAGAAGAAAACAACTGAACTGTTTGGACATTACACCTTTGTTAAATATAAACTTACAAGAAAACTATTCAGTAATATATATATGGAATTACAACTTTGTTAAATATAAACTTACAAGAAAACTATTCAGTAATATATATATGGAATTACAACTTTGTTAAATATAAACTT
>JAULBS010119706.1:0-14288 GCA_032355785.1 Symmetromphalus regularis | reverse complement strand
ATCAATTAACAAAATAGTATTAGTCTATTACACATCAAAGAAAGAAAAGAACATTGTTAAACAATCTTGAGTTGGCATACTGCTGTTTTACATTATTTAATATTGATTTTGTTTTCTTATGTTTGAGCAAATTGATATTAATAAACAACACAGAAAAATATTAAAGGTATTGTCTTTTTTTCATTATTTTTTTATATTTTCTAATAATAACGAAGTTCATTACCAAACCAAATGTATTAAAATTATAGTAATGCTAACATTAAAGTAATCACCATTCTGAGGCAGGACTGTGTTTTTGTTAAGTTTTCCTTTCCTTCCTGATTCATTGTCTTTCCCTAGTGAACAGGCCACCTGCCCATGAATAAGCCCATCCCCCACTAAATGGCAAAAAAAATGCTTTATCCCTCTGAGCTTATTCCCGGTCAGATACGGTAATAAAAATAAAGTATACTTTATGCTAAAATTGCCATGGAAAATGCTGTGGACACTATTTCTACATTGAGTTTTTTGCCGTGGACATTTTCTTAATTTCAGGGGTCTGAAGAAGAATTCTATTCAGTTGTTTTATTACTAAAAGAAGTTAAATTATTAGACAGCTTTTATAAAGACTTTAAGAAATCAATTAATTAATATGCAACAAATGGAACATCACAACTTACTATTACTTGAACATTTGGCTTCTGCATGCATGAAATTGTAAAAACATTTATAACACAACCAACCCATAAAATAAAAATAACATCGACTGTGCTGAAACACCTAAAGGTACTAAAAGAAAAAAGTTAAATTTTGTTGTTGATTAATCTGTGCTTCCTGCATGGCTTCCCAATCAGTGCACTGTATTACAAATATAAACTGTATCAATCAGAAATAAGTGTAGTATGCTAGTTATTAAAATGTTGTATAATGTAATGACAAAAACGATCAAACAAAAACAGTTATATTATTCTCTTTATCACAATCTGCTACAGAAAGGGAAAGACTGTTTAATGACACCGCAAAACATTGTTTATTGACACCCCAGAACATTGTTTATTCAGTGGCTATTTGGTGTCAGACATGATTATCATGTTTTGCTATGCGTGAGCTTTAGAAGGCAGTTTGGGCTATTTTCCGTTCCAGCCAGTGGTCCACGACCGGTTTATCAAAGGTCGTGGTATGTGTTGTCGTGTCTGTGGGGCGGTGCATATAAAAGATCCCTTGCTGCTTATCGGAAGGAGTAGCCTATGTGGCAGCAGCGGGTTTTCTCTAAAGACATATGTCAGAATGACCATATGTATAATGTCCAATAGCCGATGATAAGATAAAAATCAATGTGCTTTAGAGGCGTCGTTAAATAAAAAAACCTTTAGTTTTTATATCGAGACCCACTCCTAGTCTCTCTCTAGAGATTAAACTATGGTAACAATTAGTTACAAGAATTCAACTAGCTGTTCAAATATATACTATTTTATAGCTGGACAGTGAAAGAGTTGAAAGTTTTTCAATGGCAGAAATATTTATTGATAAACCCTCCTCTCTTTCCCTCTGTTAGCAGAAATGGTTTCTTTTTGTAACACAGAAGAAATTTTTTGCTTCAAGATCAGCAACATCAATAAGTCAATTATTTATTTATTTATTTAGCGACACCCCCCCCCCCGCACAAAAGTAAACATAGGCTATTGGGGGTCATACTACACTTTTTCATTACATTAAAGAATTTTTAGATGCATTTTCCACTGACAGTACAACACACACCATAGCCTTTGATAAACAAATTCTAGACCAATATGAGAACAGGAAATATGCCAAAGAGTCTATTAAGAGGGATCAGTTCTAGGACCCACAGTACTGCACCTGGACATCCTACCACTAAGATATACCACATTTTGTAACATGTGTGAATATATATTTTTTCTTTGTTGAGCTTTTTATATAATGGTTGCTAAGGCTAGGAAGTAAACATTAAGCTACCTCCAACGGAATCTGAGCTATGTTTCCAATTAACTAGTGAATTAAATAAGCATCCTACAAATGTACCAGTGTTTCACTCTGAAGATGATGTGCATATTTCTGCATTATGAAAATGATTATATGCATAATGGAACTGGCGTTATAAATGTGGCAGTAAATCAGTGATCAAGATATGATGGAAGAACTGCAGTATTTCCAACTTGAGGGTGGTATTACATTTTCAGTAAAAAAAAACAATGGTTTAGGTGGGACTTTATAAACTTCACATTGAATATTTGTATGTATGTGCTAGTTTAATGTGCTTATATCCAGAAACGTTCAAACATGTTCCCATGGGCACACACTCTGCACCAGATAGTAAAGTTTGTTTTATTTAACGACGCCTCTAGATCACATTGATTTTTATCTAATCATTGACTATAGGACATCATACATATGGTCATTCTGACATATGTCCTTAGAGGAAACCTGCTGCCACCACATAGGCTACTCCTTCCAATAAGCAGCAAGGGATCTTTTATATGCACCCTCCCAGACAGGACAGCACATACCATGACCGTTGATAAACCAGTTTTGGACCACTGGTCGGAACGCTGCACCAGATAGACTGCAAACAGTAGAAAGTCTCAGTGGTCAAGTGGTAGGACATCGAACTCTCAAACTAAGAACCTTGGTTCAAAATCCATCGGAGGCTGGCTCACATTTGACTATGTGTCATAATTTCCAAGCCACTTATGCCGACCAATGGTCCACAACTGATTTTCTGTCTGGGAAAGTGCATATAGAAGACTCCTTGCTGCTTATCAGAAACAGTAGCCTACATGTATGTGGTGGCCGCGGGATTCCTCCAAAAGAAATATGTCAGAATGACATCCAGTAGCCAACAAGAACATAAAAATCAATGTGCTCTAGAGGCGTCATTAAATAAAACAATCTTTACTTTCTATTCATCAACTGAAAGTTGATCTAGTCCTCTGATTAGCTGACAAATGGATAGTAGAAGATGTGAGAAGAGTTATTAAAAGTGAGATTATTATTGATTTTATCATCATACTGATGGAATTTAGGCTGTGCATGCTTTCAATTCTTAAATTAACATTGACTGTAAGAATTTTCGTAATTAAACTGATATTATGTTAGAATATTAATACTGGCATACGATTAATACTGGTGACAGATAATAAATATTTATTAAATCACAGTTAACAATAAGTTTAGACATGCAGATGGCATGTTATTCTAGTATGATACATTAACAGTTGTGGATCCAGAAAATCCATTTTGGGAAGCCCCAATAATATGATGCCAATTTCTCAGATTCTTTAACGTGAAATTATTTTAATAATAATGTTTAAAAATTATTATTTAATCACAAAATTTAGGGGGAAGGGGCCTGGGCCCCTGTAGCTCTACTGATTAAGATTCAGTTATGATATTCTTTTATTTAATAATCCAATTGTTTTAATGGCCAACAACACTTTTTTTATTTGGTTTTTATTATTAATCAACTTCATGTAGCTGTAATAATAGCAAATGGACCACAAAAACCATCTAAAAGACCCCTTGCTGCTTATCAGAAGAAGTAGCCTATGTCGCAGCAGCTGGTTTCCTCTAAAGAGATATGTCAGAATGACCACATGTTTGACATCCAATAGTCAATGATAAGATAAAAATCAATGTGCTCTAGAGGTGTTGATAAATAAAACAAGCTTTACTTTTATTTTGTTCTGCAAAACTAAATAGTTTCTCATACATACAATCTTAAGTTTTTTGTTATTATTAAGAGTGCTGATGAACAAAGAGCACTTGGTTTTATTACCAAAACAGCTGCACAGCAAATCGCTATTTTCGTAAATTAAATTTACGCTTTGCTACATGTATATTGAAATATTAACAAAATATGTGCACTTGTTATTCACCATAATAACAAATCATAATAATAAACTGAAACAATTTATGGAAACCCAAGTCGTCGTAAATGAGTTTATAAGCTGACTGTTGATAAAAGTTCTCTTGGAATTATCCTGCACTGTGGTACATGAACTTTTTAAGTTGATGATTCAGAATCATTTCTGGTTTCAATAGAAAACAAAGACTAATTGCTTGGCTTTCAGAAGCATAAATCTTGCCAAATTTTTCATAACTCACTTTTCAGATTAACACAGTGTCTTATCTGGAAGAAAAATAAAATTATGTTGCCAATAAAATTTTTTTTTTTTGCTTTTTTAAAGGAAAAAAAAAAGAGATCATAAAATAATTTTCATGTACATTGTATGTCTAGCATACTCATAGGAGACTCTTTTTCTATTAATGACAACAATTTCTTTTATTTTGAATTAATGATACAATTACTTCTTTTTTTCTGTTGAAGATGATGCAAGTACATGTACCTCTTATTTCTGTGCCTCCTCAGTAAGGTTCAATCAAGATTATTGTCCTGGAATTGAACTATAATTAGGCTGCTTGGGCTGCCTGCTTAGGATAGAGGTTAATGGGTTCCTTTAGGAAGCTATTCACTAGCTGCTACCATATACATGTACATACATGTATGTGTAGTACACTTGCAATTTATAGACTAATGTACCAGGTAGTAGTGTTAGAATAAAGTTCTTCTACTGGCAGTAGCTAGTAGGTATTTCCCTAATGGCTCAGTTGATGGAGGACTAGATTCTCAAATTGAGAGACATGGTTCAAATCCCCCCAATGGAGGCTGAGGTTTTTTTTTTTTAGTCACTACTAATAAATGCAGTAAAGGATATTTTATGTGCATTTTCACACAGTGCAATATACAGCAACTGTCGACCACTAGACTCTTTTTTTTTTCTTTTTCTTTTTTAAATTAATTTATTTATTTTGAATACTTTGTAGCAATGGCTTGTTCTTTTATATGAACTGTCCAAAAAACAAACAAAAAGGATTACTATTATTAACTCTATTTTTATATAACAATCATAATCAAAAGCTCACATTTAACTTTATGAAAATGGATACATTGTAATTGTTATTAATAAATGTGGTTTAATTCATGGTCCTAGATTACATAGTTCCAACTTAACACGTTATGTCAGGCCCATAGGAAATGGGGGGCCTTTTTTATTTTTACACATTAATGTTTGCCATTGTAATCATAATCTGACAGAGTTTGTACCTGATCCATCAGTGTCCCCCAACTCCCCAAGTCATTCATACAGGCCTGTATGTACAAGATAGAACCTTGTATTTCTAATATAGTGAAATGATAAATACCTTGAAACCAAGCTGTATGACTATCAACAAGGTTCAAGCTAATAAAAAAGTTTTAGAATCAAGATGGATGTTTATCTGCAGTGCTAGTGACAAGCAAAGTGAGCTACAAAGCTGCGTTATCCAATATAACAAGGTGTTCGTGTTCTGATGGTCCCCGTCCAGGTGAAGTCATCTCTCCTGTCATGCAAGATTGATGACATCAAAGTGAACACCTGTTCGGATTACACACACTGGGGTCTTAATCCATAGAAAGAGAGAGCAGCAAGATCCGCACTGTCATCTCGTTCAGTGCAGTTAATTGCAATTTAATTGGCATACCTAATTAGTATACATAAATAAAATATCCATGATTAACTTTGAAAAGATACCACATTGTAACTAAATTAATTAAAAGAAAGTACATTTTGGTACTGTATCCCGCAACCCCTGAAACTGTCTGCAGCAATCGGCACTTTTCTTTCCCACAAGCCAAACTTTTTCTTATTTTTCCAGGTGTATGTTTTTCGTATTTCTCCACAGCATTTATTTTGCTGTGGACATTTAATTAATTACAGTAGTTGCCATATTAAGTTTTTTTTTTAACCATACACTTTTCTATCAGAATTGGATTAAATAATAAATTAAAAAAGAATTAGTGACCGTGGCTAACATTTTTTTGTTAAATAATCAATTACAAAAACATAGCCAATATATTTTTAATTTATTTTTATGTAGTTCTGTATCATGCATGCGGCAATAAACATAGAGCACTAAAAACAAGAAATATGCATTCGTTACAAACTACTAATTAATAATTTATACTACACAACACATTAATTAGGTCTATTTTCAAAGAAAAGATTGTTTTCCCATATATTTTATTTATCGTAACAAATCGGATTGGGATTTAACTGATGATGTGGTAGATTGTGGCTTCTAAATGTGATGAAGGTTGTATAATCAATTTTACTCTCTCAGTGAGAATGGATCTACTGTGGTTTTCCCACCGTTTCACCTAGTACTCCATGACTGGCATGTCAAAGGCCTTGGGATGTGTAATCTATGGGAAAGTACGTATTACAGACACCTAGCTGCCAAGAATAAAAATCTATATCCGATTGCCGCAAATATCTTCTCAGTGTTTAATTAGCAACGGGGACCATAATTATCTAGTGAGCTCAGTGGTCCTGTGGTAGGATATCAAACTCACAAGCTGAAGACAGTGGTTCAAACCCCATGGGAGGCTTGCTCACACTTGACTACAAGTGAGCCTCGATGATCCAGTGGTAGAACATCAGACTATCAAGTTGATGACAGTTGTTCAAAACCCGTTGCCAGTGGCTCAAAACTTTACAACATGTCAAAATTACCAAATGTTTGACATCCAATAAACAAATAATTTACATATCAATATGCTTTAGTAGTGTCATTAAACCAAAACAAAAAAAGAATAAAAATAAAGACCATAATTATCTAATCCAACACCACATACAAGCCTTAGTGGTCCAGCGATAGAACATTGGATGCTCAAGCTGATGACAGTGGTTCAAAAACTCATTGGAGGCTGGCTCACACTTGACTACGTGTCAAAAAAAACTAATATTTGACATCTTATAGCCGCTGATTAATAAATCAATGTGTTATAGTGATTTGGGACAAACCAAAACAAAATGAGAAGAAAAAAGGACCATAATTATCTAATCAAACAAGTGTAATTCAAATAACAAAACCGTTAAAATTAAAACCACTGTCTCTGCACGATACACAGGTAATACAAAATACAATGGTAAAATTGTGAAAGTCGTTACTCGTGAATCACTATCATAATAGTGATGACACCTGGTGATGACAACAACTCGCATTTCATTTGTCCTCACAAAAATTCCTATTTGTCCTTTAAGCTCAGTGACCAGCCTCGGTGGTGCAGTGGTTAAACTGTTCATCTCATGCTTGGTAGGTATTGGGATCAAATCTCAGTCAAGGCATGGGATTTTTAATCTTAATACCATCTCCAATCCAGAGTGAGTGTTCTGCAAAGGCTCAATGGGTAGGTTTAAGCTACTTATACCGACTATAAAACCACAACTGGTTTATCAAAGGCCATGGTATGTGCTGTCCTGCCCGTGGGATGGTGCATATTAAAGATCCCTTGCTGCTTATCGGAAGGATTAGCCTACGTGGTGGCAGAGGGTTTCCTCTAAAGACATGTCAGAATGACCATATGTACTACGTCCAATAGACAATAAGATAAAAATCAATGTGCTCAAGAGGCGTCATTAAATAAAACAAACTTTATTTTTATGAAGTATAAAACAGTTTATTAAATTAAGCCATTGTGGTAATAGTGGGTTTCCTCTAAAGACCATAAGTCACGGAATACTATATGTCAGACACATAACAGCCACTGAACTAACAAAGTGTTGGGGTATTGTTAAACAAACAATCCTTTCCTTAAGTTCAGTTATGTGAAGGGATACAGTTTTCAACAAAATGACAGGTGTCTTTTGAATGGTAATTGTATCAGGTTACAGCCTGTATAGCTGTCGGTCGTCGGATCGATCCTTCTCAGTGGACTAATTTGCAGTTTGAGCTATTTTCCATTCCAACCAGTAGTCCACAACTGGTTCATCAAAGGCCAAGGTATGTGCTGTCCTGTCTGTGGGATAGTGCACATAAAGGACTCCTTGCTGCTTATCAGAAAGAGTAGCCTGTGTGGTGGCAGCGGGTTTCCTCTAAAAATAGGCCATAATGACCATATGATTGACGTCCAATAGCCAATGATAAGATATGGGGGTCGTTAAATAAAAACAAACTTTGTATCAGGTTAATTTGGTTTAGAAGGCATTCATGGTAAATATTTTAAAACATACAATGTATCATACATGTACTTACAATATAATGGAAAAGAATTAAATTAACATTCCTTTCCTTTCAATATATTAAATGCTACATAGAAACAAGTGTGATAACTATCTAATGAGTGACTCACTCGAAAAACAAAAAAAAAACATTCAAAAACTATTAAAACCAATCATTTTACTTTAAATTTGTAATTACTTTATTTTTCAATCTTTAAAGAAAAAATGCATCATCTTAGAAAGTTAATATAATTACTTGGTGGAAAAAATCTGAAATAACCGAGTTAAAAGAATGCTGACTAGCCACTTTGAGTGCCAAACTTTCATCTGCTCCAATTGCCAACACTTTATGACTAAGCCAATACTGTTGTTTTTCCTTTCTTCAGAGACGTGGATACTAATTACTAAACACTGCTATGTATATCCAGCTAATAAATACTTTCAGCCATTAAAATTACACATTAGGCCTTCATAAATTAATTTTGTGTTTCGGGTCGTCTGCCTGTACTATTTCTTTGACGCATGTGTCAAATCGTATGCATAAATTATATTTTTCCCAAAACATTTTTTTAACAAGAACTTATAATAATTGCCTCAAAATTGTTTACGCTTTATATTTTAACCAATTTAGAAGTAAATTACTTGGATATTTTGAAGAATGTATTGAAGTTTTCACGTCACTGCTATTTGACTAGGGGGTAACAGGTTGTCTTGCCATTATTCCTGTTCGCGTTGGGTCATTTCACAGGTAATATCCTCAGACTTCAATATAGCAAAGGCACAAACAAAATCTAACTCTCCTACACATACTCTCATGGGTAAAATTTCATGGTATTTAAGCTTGTGTTAAAAAGAAAGCCCATGTTGTGTTTTCCTGCCTTCCTTGTTGATTTTAAAACTTTGTGGGGCCCGAAACACAAAATTAATTTATCATGGCCATATTTATAATTTTATGCTTGGGATATTCATTTTTTGCACATCCAGCATGTTTATGGTCATCCTGATGTTTTTTGTTATTCAAAATAAATTTTATATGAAACAACAAAACCTTCCATCTCAAAATTATGATTTTTTTTTTTAATGACACCACTAGAGCACAATGGTTTATTAATCATCGGCTACTGGATGTCAAACATCAGCTTGATAGTCCTATGTTCTACAGCTGGACCACTGAGACTCCTCAAAACAATGAAGCAAAAAAGAAATGATTGTTTGTTTAATAACACCCCAACACACTAGTTAAGCAGCAGCTGTTAGGTTTTTAATTCACAAGACAGAAATACACCAGTCTTGGACCAATGGCTGAAATAAGAAATTGACCATTGTACCACTGACTGAAACAAGAAATTGTCCATTGTACCACTGACTGGAACAAGAAATTGCCCCACTGTACCACTGGCTGGAACAAGAAATTGCCATTGTACCACTGTCTGGAACAAGAAATTGTTCATTGTACCACTGGCTGGAACAAGAAACTGTTCATTGTACCACTGGCTGGAATAAGAAATTGCCATTGTACCACTGGCTGGAACAAGAAACTGTTCATTGTACCACTGGCTGGAACAAGAAATTGTTCATTGTACCACTGGCTGGAACAAGAAACTGTTCATTGTACCACTGGCTGGAACAAGAAATTGCCATTGTACCACTGGCTGGAACAAGAAATTGCCTATTGTACCACTGTCTGGAACAAGAAATTGCCCACTGGGACCACTGATGCAAATTAATTCAATGACTAAAACCAACAACAACATCTTTAAATAAGTAGGGTATTTTTAATGCCAGATCCAGAAACATCGTAAATTACATAATTCTACAAGAGTGAGGTGAAATGTATAAGAAATGTACATCGTAATTGACATTTTTCTTTAAGGCTGCCAATTCTTCACATACATGTACATTATTAAGTGTAACAACAAAAAAAATCTGATTTTATTAGCTAACTCAAATATACCAGTAATTACCAAAACAATCTGATTTAGCTAACTCAAATATAATTACATTTTCTGTTGTTTTTTTGACTGATATTTAAGTCAACACAATAATTAAAAGAAAACATCTTTGTCAAAAAAAATACTATTTTAGAATATTTGAAACATTACCATTATTGCCAATTTTATATTTTAAGTCTGTTATTTATAAGAGTACTTTATAAGTTCAACACCTCTAATGTACTCATATACAAATGTATGATATATTCTCAAACTGAGGTTCCAAATCCAGCATTTCATAACAGCAAGAAATGTAATAAACAATTTGCTATAAAAAAAAACAGTTACATGTACATGAATGTATGTTTTGTCCTTGCCACTTTACAGTAGATAAAACAAAAACAAAAGGCAGAGAATTATCTCAATTTCTTCATTGTTTACATACAAATCAATTTCATTGTTATACATATACTCAACCAAAAAAGAAAGCATGCATGTTGAAATATTGAATATTTTTTAAATGTGCATTTCACCGTAATTGAAAACCACTGTGCGTGCTCAACTTGTGACATAACTGCACACTCTCACACCTCCTCCTAAATGGTGTGGTTATCTAATGCAAGAATTTCTGCCATGAATATCTGGTTTAAGAAATAAATGACTACTGATTAGTAAAGATTGTTTTATTTAACGACGCCTCTAGAGCACATTGATTTTTATCTTATCAGCGGCTATTGGACGTCAATCATATGGTCATTCTGACATATGTGTTTAGAGGAAAAATGCTGCTGCCACATTGGCTACGCTTTCCAATAAGCTGCAAGGGGTCTTTTATATGCACAGGACTGCACATACCACAGCCTTTGATAAACCAGTTGTGGACCACTGGGTGGAACTACTGATTAGTACACCACATAATAACAACACAAAAAGAAATAAAACACATAAAAGTACACAAGCCATTCCTTATGGAATTATGAGACTACACATATAAAATCACACAAGTATTAAACCTAAAACAAAAGATATTATAAAACGATGCATACTTTCTTTTTTGGTGGAGTATATGGAGACCCAACAAACCCAACGATGTAAATTGATATGACAAATCTTATATACAAACTATTTCTTCAGAGTATGAACATATTTGAATATCTCACAAATCAAGACCCAATTTAATGAAATGGTTGTACTAAATCTCATACACAAACCATTAGTTCGACTGTGATTAATCCGACCATATGTCTGTATCAGTATCTGACTCGCAGAGCCCTGGATTTCAAAGAGAACTTTAAAGTGGCTAGTAAAACACGTAGGTAGTAACGTTCTCTACTTTAATCTGTACATATGTTGCAGATTTCTTCAAAGAACTGGGGCTACACACGCTCAGACTGACTAACTGACAGGGAAACAGACAGATTTACCTGAGACGTTAGTTGCAGCCATTAACAGACCTAATTGCAAGGTAAGATTTGTTTGGCAGTTCTTGCTTAATGCCGTGTTTCCTGAAACTCTTTTTCTGTTTCACTTAAGAATTGTAATTTAACACTAGTCTGTGTAATCTGAGTTATTAATATCTAGAAATGGATTTTGGTTCAAATACGTGTCATGAAATACATTTTAACCTAGTTTCATTTATTATTTTTTGTAATTTTTACCTTGTTGAAAGAAAAATATATTTTATGCAATTAACAGGATTATTCCTTTATTAGAAATGCCCATTTAAAATCATGTTACTTATTTATTATCTGATATAAAATCAAAGTAAATTTATCAAACAGTGATCAGAAAAATGAGAAATATTCAATATACTAAGGAATTCTTTGACTATGTAACCTCAATACTATAACAGATGCAAAAAATAGTGTATGCTTATACTAACTTTGTGGTCATTTTGTGATTATTTGATAAAAATATTCAGATCCATCATGGGTTTTCTTTTTTAATATTCTGTGAGAAAAACATTAAGTTTTCAACATTTTCTTATGCAATTAACAAGATACTACAAAGAAACTACAAAGAAAACCTATGCAATTAAAAGAAATTATTTGTAAATATTTGCATGTAAATGGTTCTGTGCAGCAGCATATTATGCAAATAACAGGAATATGCTATTATCAGCAATGTCATTAAGTGGACTTTTCTGTATAACAAATTATCGACATCTAAAAACATCATAAGAATGTTTTAAAAAGTGTTAATATTACATTTAACTAGTTGGCATGTTTGGAATATTCTATAAAGCATAAAGACATGAGATTATTTTTTTAAGGATAGGTGAACGACTTAATTTTTAGGAACATAATGATGCATACAATAGATTGTAAACAATGTTCAGTATGAACTGAGTGTGCAAATTCTTAATTTAAATTGTTAGTGAAAGCAATTTTAATATCTTGATAACAAAATTATTCATTTTACTATTACTTTTTTAATAGAAATATTTTTGATATTTTAAGACTTTTTTTATTTTTAAAGTCACATTAAATTTGTTTGTACCATTAATTTACAAAATCATTATTCAGCAAAAATGACAGGGTTCCAAAACATCTTTCAGAGTGATATCAGTTGCTGAGATAAACTCATTATTCTATCTAACAACACAACTCCTATTAAGATCAAAACCAAATCTCTGCACAAGACAGAATTCAGGGGATATTATGGCTACTTGTAAGTCATGTTTACAAACAACATTCTGGTCAAAAACTGGCAAAGAAAGAACACTATAAGGGCATTAGATTGCATTAATTTGGGCACAACATGCGAGCAACCCAAACTGAAATAAAAAGAAGCTACATGTACAACCAAGTATAAAACAGTTTTGTGGCAGTGCAATTTATAAGAAGCTATTAGGAATTGTACAGCTGCCTTTCAGTCATCTGGTGTGTCTTGTTCACGAGTGGAGAGTTCAGAATACATTAGTGGTATACTAAACAACAATGGTTTCATTGTGAAGTACTGCAAAGTAATTCATTTCTTATGTTTGTTAAGAACCAATACATGGGATCCAGTTACGTTTACATACTGATCAATAATGTCCATAATTGTTCAACTAAAGCCGTACTCTAATCAATATTTCTATTATAAATTAAGTATACTGCTTAACATATGTTCAAGGTGTGTTTTGGTTTTTTAAAAATTATTAATTAATATTTTTATTATAATAATTTGGGTGACCTAATTTGGATAGCTGTATTTTGGGCACGACATATAGCAGCAGGAATATGGAGCTAGCTAAAAAAAAAAAACCTTACTATAGTAAATGTATGTTCTACAGGGCTTGTTAAGGAAAAGAGCAGCCAGATAAAATCACATTTGATTGCTTGATAAGAACTCACACTTCAAAAGAAAAACTAATCTCAACAATGTAGTGTTTGGTCAGTATCAATAATGTTTTGAGAAGAATAAAATGGACATCAAAAACAGAGATGGACGTGGAAAGTCAACACATTCTGGCATTCTCTGAGTGGAAGTTTTCAATATGCGTTTCTGATGGTTCCAAGATGGCCAATAATTTACTCATATAAGGCTGGTAATGTATGTACACTTCAGGCCAGATAGTTCTGATGGGCTGCAGTTTGTGTTTTCTTTTCTCCATATCGTCCAGATGTTTGACTTCCAACATTACTTAGTATCCTTCTGTTGGGATTTGTAATTAATGCAGCACACAATTATAAAGAAACAACACCCCAGTACCAACCAGGGTTTCCCCAAAGACCAAAGTAGATCATGGGCCTTACTTATAATCTTCCATTCCTGGATCATATACAGTATACATACCTTTAATAATATCAATAAATATATTAATTTTGGTGCACAGTATACATGTAATTAACTCCTGAGGAAAATACTGCAAACTTAACATTTGTGTTACATAAGAAACACTTAAAGACAAAAACTACTCTTTTTTTTATTACCAAAAAGTGTTCTTCTATAAACTTTCCCACATGCAGGACAGCATGTACCAAAGCAAGTTGTGGGTATAGGTGGCCAGAATAAATAATGAAATTTGACTTCTTTAGACAGGTGGTTTTAATACATGTCATAATTTATACTAAATTACATAATTATTGAAATATAAAAGTGGCACGTTAAGACAGGTGATGGCTTAGAAAAAGGTTTGACTACTGAAGGCAAAAAAGGAATAGTCTAAGACAATAACACGGTATGAAATAATAGGGTATGAAAATATTATTTTTTCTAACTGGCCATGTATTATTCTACATAACAAGGCACAAAATAAATGTTTTCACTTAACTAGCAAATTGCTAACCAATGTTAAAAAATGATTAGCAATTTTGGTAAAATGTGTAGCAATAAT
>JAULBS010119695.1:0-14288 GCA_032355785.1 Symmetromphalus regularis | reverse complement strand
CATACAGATATATGTATATCTTCTTTTTTTTCACTCCTTTATTACAACTCAATTGATGCAGGTTTAAAGTTGTATAGCTAAAACAATAGTGGTCAACATTTAAATATTTTGTAACTGAACGATTGCCAACTAATTATACTTTTCAAAAATGCTATTCCTATGCATCTTCTAATATTGTGAGAAATTTGTATATGTGTTATGACAGAGAAATAGCATTGAAATGTATGTACAAAAATCTATGGTGTGCAACCTTCTCATCGTGTGATGTTTGCCGCCATTTTCGTTTGATTTTGTTCAGTGATTATTGACACAATTAAAATAAATGTTTGTATCGCTGAATTTACAGTTAAATATATGAAGAAAATAAAATAATATGTACTGGTAAGAACTGTGTGAATGCTACTGTAATTGCTTTGAAAATTAAGCAGCCCATTATTATGCTTTGAATGACCGATACTCAACGGTGTTGCATTTCCGTTAGTCACTTGTTTCCATACATTTTGCTATCGAAGTATTAACTGTATAGGCCAAACTTCCTTCGCTATTCTAAGACTTAAAATGTCGCTAATACACGCAATTTATATTTACTTGAAAATAGAAAAGAAATATGCATGCTATGGGTGGAATATGGTGCGTCCCATCCATGATCGCTGCGTCATTGACCCAAGCCGAGGTCTCGGATTAATGAGATACTTAGACTCTTAAGTAATACCCGGAATACACATTCTGTTGACAAATTTTAATGCTTTTGGGCGTTCTACTATGCATCATCATTTTACTTATTAGCATGTACTACGCGTGTTATCCAAGTAGATGACAGGGACTGTGAATCAAGCTACTTAGCAAATGCGTGTAGCTACAATTTCCACGTACAAATGGACAGAATTTATTTGTGTTTAACCGCTCGATAAAATCAAGACAGACAGACAGACAGATAGACATTGAGTCCAATGAATAAACGATGTGAATCATTTCCCCACACGGATAAATAGCATGTCATTGGAAGGTATTTAATGATTGTATCACCATAGCCTATCCAGAAATGGTGGACACATGGGCTACCAACTTTGAAAAGTTCGTAGCCCGACCCCCTTTTCAGGTGGACTTGGGCTTCCAGGCTGCTGGCCATTTTCAACACTGATATATATATATATACACACACATACATACATACATATACAGGGGTAGAAATCAAGAAATTATTTTCACTCACCTTGAGGACTAGTAGCCTTAAAAGGTTACACATCCCCACGAAAAATTACTAGTCCCCCCATTTTAATTTTAATTACAGATATATAACGTGTGGCTCAAAATAATACAAATTCATAATACAAGATTGGAAAAAAATATCTGCTAGCTGGGGGCCTAGTAGCCTTAAGGACTATATATATATATAAAACCATTCCATCCCACCCAACGCAACATGTATTGTGAAATAACCAAGGATATATATTTTGTTATGAGTATAACACTCACAATAGTCAAGGAAACTGACTATTTAATATCATTGACAACTTAGTCAAACCACGTTATAAAAACTTTTATGGAAGTAACCAGAAACAAAGGAAATCCCCTGACGTCACTCATCTGTCTAATATTCATGACTGTTCATATGAATTTCATGTTACGTGGCTATTAGCACCAATATCGTAGCATCTTCGCTTTTGAGATAAGCTGATGACTAATTAAATGTTCAAACTCCAGGATCTTTAACTCAACACACAAATATTAAACTAAGTGGAAACTAGAACATAAACTAGTTAAAGCAAGCTAAAACATGCACAAGAAACTACATTACTCTTATTTAAAGTAATTGTCTTTCAGATTGTCTTTAAAATAAATTTACTAACATTCAGTTAAGTTTACTGAAACTCTATCAACAAAAGTTGTAATGAAACAGTTGTTCCACATGAAAATCTTTATAGTGTTCCAAATGAATATGAAAACAAACATATTAAACACAATGCAACAGAAAATAAAACTGATTGTTTTACACACAAAGTCTTGAAACTTTAATGGTCGATGGATTGGTCTACCATAAGACGTTTTCACAGGGGTAGAGGATCCAGCTGGTCTCTCAACAGGCTCAGTTAGTGGAAGAGATGGCTTGGTAACTGGAAGTTGGAATATGAACCTCTTCAGGAACTGACTTAGTAGTTGAAGTTTCAACCTGTTTCTGCTGCGTGTCATTTTGAACTGTTTGATCTGACATGCATGTAGATAATCTTTTTTGCTCACTATTTGAAGTAACAAGTTGCAAATGAAGACGGTTTCTTCGATATATACCTTGAGGTGTGTCAATGAGGTATGATTTATGGTATGGTTCTGCCTTTTTTACTGTTGCAGTTGTAGTAGACCAGTTCTTATCACTCTACAGTCTAATCCTCACCTTATCCTCTGGTTCAAGATCACGCAAAGA
Source organism: Symmetromphalus regularis (assembly GCA_032355785.1). NCBI lineage: Eukaryota > Metazoa > Mollusca > Gastropoda > Neomphalida > Neomphalidae > Symmetromphalus > Symmetromphalus regularis. The sequence continues at coordinate 11,869 of JAULBS010119695.1, read as the reverse complement.
ACGTACCTGATATCTTTGATCAAAGTGAAGGGAGTAATCTGCTTTTTGAATGTCTTTATGATTCAGCCAGTGCGGTCAAAGTTTCTTTTCAAGTATTGGCAAGTTTGTTCTCTTTTGTCTTCCCATCATTAGCTGAGCTGGACTTACACCTGTAGCTGAGATGGGTGTTGATCGGTATGTCATTAGTCCAAGGAACGGATCATGTTGCCCCACAATTCGTTTAGCAATTTTGACAGCGCTCTCAGCTTGTCCAATGGCTTGTGGAAAATGAGAGAACTCACTTGTACATTTCCCTCTTCTTGGAAAAGTTTAGTTGCTGTTCGGTATCGCTGAAAACATTGCTTCCATTCTGGTCATTGACCCGGGTTGCTGAAGTTGAAGGATTCCAGCAGGTTGAATTTCAGCAATTTCATTCGGTATCTAGGAAATATTTTAATATTTGTGTGGTATTAGTTCTTCTGACAATTTAATATCATTGACAACTTAGTCAAACAACGTCACAATTTTTTTTATGGCAGCAACCGGAAACAAAGGAAATCCCCTGACATCACTCATGTGTCTATTATTCATGACTATTCATATGAACATCGTAATACGTGGCTATTAGCACCAATATCGTAACATATTGCATAGCAGCTTCTTCCTCGATCACCACACATTAGATGGGAACACTAGCTCCTCTCACAAATGCTGCAGTCCTTCATCGGGATGCCAGGTCTCCATAAAGCTTTTCTCTCAGGGTGAAATTGTTGGGCCAGGTGGTTCTCTGTAGATGCTCACTCATCATTGGAGTGATGATTGAAGGGGTCAGTTCTGACTGTCCTATTATAGTACAGCAGCAAAAGATATTTTATATTTTCAGGTGAGTGTTAACAAAAAATAAGTGAATCTTCATTTTGCAGCAGAGACGAGTGTGTCAGAGAACATTGAGCTAACTGAAGCTAGCGGAGGGTCTAGTAAGAATTTTGCTGTACCTTACTATGACAGTGATGATGATAAGCCGCACTGTTCTAAAGGTAATGATAATCATTAAATGTTCTATATATATAGTGTAACACATTTTTAGTTATTAGGCCATCCTTAAAAATATACTTGTTTCCCATAACCCAACCGACTCAATGAAACTGGGCCTGACTCAATTATATATTTTTAACACCTGGTTTGAATTGCCGACTTGCGAACTACAATTTTCTGTTGCGACCAAGTGGGTTTTTTTCCCACCCTCCAACAGCCAGAACATGCTAGACACACAGAAGACATGGTGGGATGTCATTGCTGATACTTGCACAGACGCATTGACATAAGACAATATGAATATGATTGTCACAGTCGCCATGAAAATAAACGACCCTACAGCATCAACATTTACTGTATATGCATCTCAAAGGATTGATGATACCCTGTAGTTCGACCCTCAAATTAAGGTTGTTATGGTTAATATAAGGACATTTTTTATTGGTGACTGAGAATTAAAAAAAAAATTACCTTCCTGCCTTCCCCAAAATGTTTAGATTTTGATGTTAAGGCAAACCAACATATTTTTAAGTGTGGCCTTAACAGTCTATTTTTTTTTACTACAGCTATACATTAACTTTAATTCCATTCTTAGAATATCCATTAAGGAACATCCGGTATGTTTCTGGTCAAAACGTATTTTACATAAAAAAACAAAAACAACTGATGTGTCTTGAAGCTTTTAAACATTTTAAGAACATAAAACATATCTTGTTAAAAAGTTAAGAAGTGTGTCATAGGACATTTGTCTTGAATATACTTCCTAACTTTAGTGATTACAATATATATTACATTCAAACTTGCTATAAAGGAACCTGTCATCTATATAATACATATCTGTCTTTAAAAACACTTTTGATGTGTATTGGAACAGATGGATGTATTTCAGCCTGTATATAAAAGCCACCTGCTCATAATTACCATTGAGGTGGTTGTTTTAGACTGGTTTGACAGAATGGGTATTATATATGATTTGTTGTATGTTGTTGTTGATAAACATTCTTTTTCTTCTTCTGTGGTCCTAGAAGATTCTCATGAAAGGCAGGAACCTAGGAATGATGGTGAAGTTCAAAAGAAGGGACCAGAAGGTGTGACAATCGTGGGTGGAAGTGGTGTGGTTGCAGCAGGTCGACATATCGTTGGCTCTAATATCAACATTAATAATCAACAGCTTTTGAGTAAAACATTTTCTGTATTAAACCAATGTTTAACATGGATAACATTTTCCAAAACCAATTTAAAAAAAAGTTTGGTGATATACAGACACATTTTATTTCTAAAAAGGATTGCATTTGTTTTTAGAGGTTGACTTCATATAGCCAAAAGTGATATTTAAAAAAAAGTTATGATAATTTATTATAGTGTTTCTCTGACAGTCTTTCCCGTGAGAGAGCTATCCACACCCATGAACACACAGACATGCACATAAGCATGCACACACAGATTTTGGTGAGGACAGCAAAGCAAGTATTCACAGCACCTTTATTTAACACCTCTGTGACATACTATGTATATTGGAATATGTAAATTTGTCATAATTTAGATTTTGAACTTCACTGAAAGGAGGTGAAATTATATTGTTTATATTCATTAATAGGAAGATGGTTCTAAAATATTGATATTATTAATATACTATAGACTTTCTAAACTGGGCTCTTGTGCTGCTTTAGACAACCCATCTTACGTACAGTTAAAAACAAGTTTAAAGTCTGTTCACTGTAATTTGTCTCACATATTGTTCTGCTGGTGTATTGTCCGATCAGACAGGGATTTTTTGTTGTATGCCATTTTAAAGCTAAAACAATGGCTAGAAACTTAACACTTGCCCATTGTCTTAGGCACGTAAAAAACATTGGGGTTAAGTAAAATTAAAATGATGCTAATCCCCAAGCCACTTGATTTGTTTTTTCTTTTAAACCTTTCTTTTAATTCCAGTTGCATTTATTATAAAAATAAAATAAAGTTTGTTTTATTTAACGATGCCTCTAGAGCACAGTGATTTTTATCTCATACATATGGTCATTCTGCCATATGTCTATAGAGGAAACTCACTGCCACCACATAGGCTACTCCTTCTGATAAGTAGCAAGAGATCTTTTACATGCACCATCCCACAGACAGGACAGCACATACCACAGCCTTTGATAAACCATTTATTATCAAATGATCAAAGATATATCATTGCAGCCAAGGTACTCAACCTGCATTTGTTTAATTAATAGTGGCAACTGTTTTGGGTTTATTTTAAAAATTGCCCAAGGTTGACAAAGTGTCTTCAAGCTGATTCTTCATATTTATAGTCTCATGGACCAAAAAATACCAAAAAAAAAACTTCAGATGCTGTCTGTCCAGGAGATACAAAACCTGCTGCCACCACCCTAATCCAGCTAATCTTATTGATAAGCAGCAAGGGATCTTTTATATACACTATGCCACAGACAGGATAGCACAGTTTATAAACCAGTTGTAAAATATAATATTTCCACAAAAATGTAGCCTCTTAAGATAATTCACTGCTCAGTATAGCCTCAATATATGACAAATGCAGTGAAACTGGCTCATGTGGCCGGCCACCTATGGCTACATAGCAAGTTTGACTGTATTTGTCATAGAACCAGTCTGTATAGAGTTTTACTGCAGTGACTTATTTGCAGGTAATCGACGTACAGTTAGGAATGTCACTGGTGATACAACAGAATTTAGAATAAGACCGAGCATAAGTAAGATGTTTTACATTCAAATCAAGGTTGTATTATACTTATCAGCTTGAACAGCATAAATCTGTCCTATGTGATCACATGACCAAAAGAGCAGTGTTTTTTATTTTTGTTTTAATGACCACCCAGCACAAAAAACATCGGCTATTGGGAGTCACTTAACTGCAGTCCTATACGAGCATGTTATCATAATACTAATGGGACATTATTCACAGTAAATAATGCAAAACAAAAGCTTATCAGCAGAACTTTATAGTAGCAGTTGGGAGCCTCGGTGATCCAGTGGTAGATCATTGGATTCTCAAGCTGATGATAATGGTTCAAAACCTGTTGGAGGCTGGCTAAGAATTGACTATGTGTCAAAATAACAAAATGTTTGACATTCAGTAGTCGATGATTAATAAATGAATGTGCTCTAGTGGTGTCGTTAAACAAAAAAACAAAAAATTATAGTTGCAATTTGATTTATTTAACTATAGGCCTAGTTTAATTCAAACCTGTGATGAATGAGTTAAAAAATTACAGCTGGTTCCATTATAAAATTGAATGTGATGTCATGAAAGTTCTGGGAGATAGATTTGTTTTTCAGATTTGTTTAATTAATTGTGTGAAAGAAAGTAGATAAATATATCTAGCATGAAACTTTTAGAAAATTAAGTTAACCAATCTGAATATTCCATTTGTTCATATTTGTTTCTTATCATTTTAATTTATTATGTCACTATTTTAAATATATATATAGCCTTACAAAATCAGCTCCAAATTTCAAATAAAAATGTCACATATTCTAGTAGTACTTTTGGAAACTGTTATTAATACATTATGAACTAAATGATGAATAAACTATTTATTCAAAACTTACAATCCAAGACTAAACTCATATAATAAACATAATTCACAGTCTCATCTGCTTTGTAAAGATTCCTTCATTATGTTTCTTTAATGGCTTAATTTATTGCATTTTATTTAAAAAAAAATACTTTTCTTGAGATTTGTCCAAAACACAGTTTTTGTTGTTTTCAGTTTGTCCTGGAGATCTCAAACAAGATATTTCTATGTCCTCAGGTGGTGGTATTGTTAAAAAAGATATACCGTGTGGTAGACCAGGTTCGTCCATATTTTTTTACTTTTTGTTTCTGCCTGGAAGGTTGTACAATTTAGCATTGATGAAATCCTTTTAACTATGGAAACTTTCATTGTCATTGAATTGTCATTCCAGGCAAAGTCTAACAGTTACAGAACTGACGTGTCTGTTAAGTTTTAATAGACTTCAAATAAATATAATTACCAATCAGAAGTTCCTTGTCCAGTTTTCACTTAGTCTATGTTCTTGTGTGTTATTAAAACCAGCAAATGATTCCATGGATCACATTTTAATTGTCATCTGGTACATTAATTAAATAAGCTTTAGTGGTTGAATGTGCCACATCCCAAATTTAAAGATATAATTTTAATTATAAAAAACTTAAAGAAAAAAGTGCATAGAAAACAAATGTATAATTTTAATTATAAGAAACTTAAAGAAAAAAGAACATAAGAAACAAATATATAATTTTAAGTATAAGAAACTTAAGAAAAACATACATAAGAAACAAATATTTAATTTTAAGTATAAGAAACTTAAAGAAAAACATACATAAGAAACAAATATATAATTTTAAGTATAAGAAACTTAAAGAAAAACATACATAAGAAACAAATGTATAATTTTAAGTATAAGGAACTTAAAGAAAAACATACATAAGAAACAAATGTATAATTTTAATTATTAAAAAACTTAGATAAAAGAACATACTTAAGAAACAAATGTATTGTTTTAATTATAAATAATTAAGGAAAAAAGTAGGAAATGTATTATTTTAATTATAAATAACTTAAATAAAAATGTAGATAGGAAACAAATGTATAATTTTAATTATAAAAAAGTTAAAGAAAAAGAATATTTAGGAAACAAATGTTTAATTTTAATTATAAAAAAGTTAAAGAAAAAAATATTTAGGAAACAAATGTATAATTTTAATTATAAAAAAGTTAAAGAAAAAAAGATTTAGGAAACAAATGTATAATTTTAATCATAAAAAAGTTAAAGAAAAATGTATAGGAAACAAATGTATAATTTTAATTATAAATAACTTTAAGAAAAAGGTAGATAAGAAACAAATAATGAACAATGTTCAATTTAACTAATAGTAATACATAAGTATCTTAATGTAATTTTTTTTTTTTTTATTGATCTTAACAACTCTGATGAAACAAAGTCATATAATTTTGACCAGGAGTTATATTTATGCATGTAGACAAAATAAATGGCAGTCATAAAAATAAACTTAATCATTTCAGGTCAAACTGACATTCAAGCTGTTGGAGTGCACAGTTCTGTGATTTGTGGTGGGCAGATCAGTGGCTGCAATATTAACATTAAAGGTATTACATTTTATGATACATATCCAATGGTTTTTGTGTATTCCAGAAATATGTCTTTAACAAGATCAGTTTTATTGTAACACTTCATAAACTTGTCTAACCTAACACTGTCTAAATGATAATATTTTGCTTCTGATTTAGACAAAGTTCATTGTATAAATCTTTCAACAGTATTCTTAATAATAGTGAGTAAATTACACTGACTTAAAGATTAAATAACTTGATCATGTGCCCATGTCCTTACATTATTAAACCACAGAACAATTCATATACTCTGTAAATGACATAACAAAGGCTCATTGTTTTTTCATTCGTCAAATTTACATATTGTTAGGAACTGAGCATTATAATTCGTAGGTACTTGAGTTTCTGAAAGGAAAGGATTGGTTCTTTAACAACACCCTAGCACATTGTTTATTCAACAGCAGCTATTAGTTGTCAGACATATGATGTTCAACTGTTGGTCTTTAGAAGAAACCCACGACCACCACATAAGTTATTGTTTCTGATCAGCAGCAAGGAATTTTTTTATATGTGCTTCCCCACAGACAAGACAGAACTTTCCATGGCCTTTGATCAACCAGTTGTGGACAATTGGTTGATGTATGTTACATACACCTACCCATTGAGCCTTGTGGAGCACTCACACTGGGTTGGAGCCAACATCGAGATTAAGAATCCCATGCCTCAACCAGGATTTGATCCCAGTGTCTACCAGTTGTTAGTCCAATAGCTTAACCACTATACCACAAGGGCCAGCAGTTTCTGAATTAATTGGAATATCAACAAAACAGATGATACATGCAATATTTTCATTGGTGTAACCAGGATTTTAAGAGGTTTGCAAGTCAGGCAAATATAAAAGGAGGTTGGGAAAAAGTTGTAATTAGGGGGTACATGTATGGCCCTTATACTACTCCCATTCAGCTCTTGCTATGTCAGTGAATGTTTTTATGTTTTAGGAATACTGGGGCATTCCAATTTTTATATTGAAAATTAGTTCTAGTAATGGTGATGGTAGAAAATGTGACAACAGTTCGTTTCATCTGTAGACCATGTACCACAAATTCTAAATATATTTTTTTTCTATTTTGAAATGAGACATATTAATACCTGTTTTGCATGTTATTGTTTTATCCATGTATCTTCCAGGACCTTCAAAAAGCAAACAAGTGATACACCAAGTTGGGGATACTACAAATATCCAAGGAGGCCCGGTCAAAGGTTCTGTAAAATACTTTATTTTCGTGGGGACTTAATTTTTGCACTATTTGCGCAAACTTATTTAGTGCAAAATTAAGAACCTGTGAAAAATTAAACCTGACTAAACCTGTGGTCAGACTTTCAACTAAATTACTTGTTCTATTTTAAGTTCATATGTAAACATGTATTTTGGCCACCATCTTTATTTATTTGAGTATCTGAATCCGGTGATTACTAATAACTGAGACCGCTGAAATTTTTGTTTCACTGTACATGCAGAATGTGTGGCTGGGCTAGGATTAAATATACCGGACTAAATAAACTGGTATTTTGCTGTTCTAAATAATAATTTTAAAACAATGTTAAATGTTTGTTCCTTTAGTGGCAAGTTATATTTACACCGACGATGTGACATAATGGACAACACTATTGAATTCAGTGTAGCATAGGTGTTTGCCATTTGTGTTTTGACATGTTCCCCAAAATAATTGGTTTGAATTTTTAAAATATGAATTGGCTAGCAATTTACTAATATGTAATTTAGAAGGTACTTCTAAAAAAAAAATGTTTTTGTTTAATCAAGGATGCGTGAATATTAATTCTGCAAACATGGCAATTTATCTTTAAAAGTAAAATTACACCCCTCGTAAATAAAGTATTTTACAGTATACAAATTCACTAATTTAAAATGAAATGTGGTATGTTAACTCATGCAGTCTGTTTTTCAGGTATATTGTTTGTTTTATGCAGAGGATTGGCAAAAATATTATAGCAGCATGCTTTTTAGCATGATGTATGCACTGTCCTGTCTGTGGGACAGTGGATATGAGAGACCCATTGCTGCTTATTGGAAAGAGTAGACTGTGGCGACAGCGGGTTTCCTCTAAAATACATATACAACCGACAATAAGATAAAAATCAATGTGCTTTAGAGGCATCATTAAAAAAAAAACTACTACTTTTAGCATGACATTCCTGTAATTTGGCTTGCCAGTAATCATACATATACTCATCTAAGGGGTTGAGACATATTCTGTGCATAATGCAACATATTCACTTATTTAAAAGGTCATTCACAAACATGAAAATTTAACTAATTATATACATGTATAACGTATATGAGGTGGTGGTGAGGTCATGACCTATGTACATATATAAAATGATCTTGTACTCAATGTGGTTCAGAGCTGAAATTAGGATTAGAAACCCTACACTTTAATTAACATTCAAAACCAGTACCTATTAGCTTCAGATCCCAAAAGTCTGTAATCACTTTGCATTACTTCAGTGTATTTGAGGCAACTGATAGGTTGAAATATTTAAGGACCAAATGATGTTATTAAAAGCATATTCCAAACAGTTTTTAAAATATTTATTATGTTTTATATTTTCAGAACACCATGGTAATGTGTTTCATACTATATCAAATTCTGAACACTTTGCTGTGGGTACTGATGTACATTGTAAAGCTTATGGTAGTGGTGACTCTGAGAAGACTGGTATGTATGTCAGCCATTGATGGATAAAAATAAATTGGCCTACTATTAAGAAAAGAAAATCCATTGTTATGTTATAAAGAAAACTAAACGTTTCAAGTGACTAATTTCTGTAATGGTCTATAGTCTGTTTATGCTACTTGGAACATGGATTTTGACGAATAAAAAACAAAAAATATATAACTTACCTGAGTTACCTCACTAATGTTGATATTTTTCTTAATAAAACAATGTCCTATTTTTTGTCAAGATTGCTGTGTCCATTGATTCTATATTGTTTGAATGACAGTCAAAAGTACTGTTTCCTGAAATTCTTAGCGGGTTTATTTTGAGTGCCATGTTTGATATTCTGCAGACATCAGACAAAACCATTTAAAAATGGGGGTGTTAGGTAATTATTTGTTTAAAGTATTTTTATGGTATGTGGTTATTATTTTATAAATATATTTAATATCAGTGTCATATTTGCAAAGATTTATTTATTAAAGCAAAAACGATGAACGAAATACGAATATTACCGGAAATGACAGACATGTTCCGAATGTTAAAATGGATAGAGTTACCACACATTGTTATGTGCAATATTGTTGATTGTAACATATGAGTGAATGGGTAATATTTTAAATCAGAATTCAAAAATGGGAGTCAAGCATATTATTTCAATCACATAATTAACTGAATTTAACTGTCTTGTTTATATTTCATGCATATGTTATATCCATTATCCACTATTCTATCTTTATAATACTAATACATGCATATCTATTGTTTTTTTCTTTTCATAAATAATAGGTTTTTGTTTATTTAAAAAATAATTAAAATTGATGTCGGAAATATTTTATTTAGGAGTATTTTAGTGAAATATTGTGTCAAATACGCAGGATTCCTGTGTCATGTGAAACCCTGTTTTAAATTATTACTTAACAAAGTAATGAAAAAGATTGGAACATAGGACGTTTTTGCTATTCCCAAAACTCTAGTCCCTTTTTGCCTAGGTTCACACAAACTAAAGTAATCAACAAAAATCCATGTTCAAAGCAGTGTAAATAGACGATAGTAATTAGTTACAATTGTTATCTTATTTTACTTTAACCATCTTTTTATTTTATTTTGTATACTATGTTGATGTATGTATCTATATTTGTTTTGATCATTAAAAATACAAACAGTGAAATTGAAATATTGTTATAAAAAATATATTTTTAGTAATCAAAATGTGATAAAACATTTTGTTCATCTACTATTTTAAGGTTTAGATTATAACCAAAGCAAAATGTAATATTTGAATATATGAGTCTTGTTATGTATTAATTATGTTGAATAATTGTCACTTTAATTAAACTAGCAGCAAAGCTTGTTGAATGACATGGTATTCTATTTTAAACACTCTACATTAGAATTAATATGTAAATCATTGTAAAGATACTTCCTATTTTATTGTTATTCTTGCAGTCCTGACTGGCTTGAATGTTGAGGAGCTTGTTGAACTTCTCCAAAAAAGGAAATTTCAAGAAAAAACCATTGAAGTAATTAAAGAAAGACATATAGATGGCAATGCTCTTGAAGACATAATTGAACAAGACAACATCAATCTTATTGTGCATGATGAGATTGAAAAAAGTAAACTTAAATCTATAATTAAGGAAAAAGTGAAAACTTCGGGTAGAGAATGAAAACAAGCGTCCTGAAAAGGCTACTATGTGTAATTTAATTTATGACTGGATAGTTTTAAAAATGTCATTGTTTCTGAATAGTTTTTAAAATGGCATTGTTTCTGAATAGAAGATAATTGTATAATTCTCGTGTTAACCTGCGTAAAGTGCCATTGTCAACTTGTGCCATACTAAAACATAATGTACATTATTTAATCATTCCTTTCATTAGTATGAAATGCTACCTTTGTATACATATTGTTACAACTAAATGGAAACCAGTTTTCATTTAGGTCTATGGTAAGCAAATGATAGTACATGTACATTATCAACAATACACTTGTTTTATTTTGTTTAACGACACCACTAGAGCACATCGATTTATTAATCATCATAGATATCAAATATTTGGAAATTTTGACATACATGTAGTCAAGTGTGATCCAGCCTCCAACGGGTTTTGAACCACTATCTTCAGCTTTAGTCTGATGTTTTACCACTGAACCATTAAGGATAGCACTTCTTTAAACTGGCAACTCATTGAATAATATCCTCTATGTATTAAACTGAGGTGAGGTGAAGTATTTTATACGGGTCCACATCCAATTTGGTTCGGACCCGTCTCCAATGTCCTAAGACTAGGGCACTGGGCCCGGGGCAGAAAAGAAAGAATTAAGGGAGAGGGAAAGTGGGTGGTTAAATAACTGCTTTAGTGGTAAAGGGGAAATTTATTGTTTAAATTTGGAAAGTATAAATTAAATTTGATTGGTCTGCCTAAAAAATATGAAAAGTAAATAGCCGGATAACAATTAAATTTTAACTCCCAGTCTAAATTCCGGCTGAAAATGACCCAGTAGAGGAAGGGGAGTAGTATCCCTGGGGAGCACCCTAATAGATAGCCATTGATCCGGGGACCGGATGCCGCTACCCTCCTAAGAGAGGCAAGGGAGGGGGGCTGAGCCCTCCTAGCAATTTGCCTACGCTACGCCCTAGCGCAAGCCCGTCCCCATCCCCGGCCCACCCGAAGGACGGCCACCAGCCCCCCGATCGCCAGCATACTCTTCGGATGATCCCCATGTTGGTTGGGGGGGGGGGGGAATTTAATTTAAGGGGTTAAAAGTGGTGATGGGGAAGAAAGGGGGGGAGGCTCCCGGTACAGCTCCATCCTCACCACTTCTTTGGCAAGCCCTATATAAAAGGACGCCCAAAGTCCGATATGGCTCCAACTTAATCTATGACCTCCAGGCGCCCGACAAGTCACTATGGATCTGACGGATTACCTGGAAGGGCACAACACCTGGGCAGTTGGTTGAAATTAAAACATATATAACAAAGAAGGTTAAAAGCCATCCTGCCCAGGTTG
>JAULBS010119694.1:0-29226 GCA_032355785.1 Symmetromphalus regularis | reverse complement strand
GTTAGATTAGATTAGAGGTAGCTTGAAAATTAACCAATATGGTCTCCACAATTAGGTAAAATCGGCCGATTGTTTGTTTTTTACCAAACGATATATTTAAGAATTCGTCAAGAAAATGTACCTATTATATTTCCACTTCCGGTTAAAGATCCACTTCCTGTGATTGTTCCACTTCCGATAACTGTACCTGTTGCTGAGCATGCGCACAAAGAACAAAATGAGTAGATATCCACCACTTTAAAATATCCGTCTCTTATCCTCCACCCCCCAAATATAAATAAATAAAAATAAAACATTCGATGTATCTCAGTTTTCAGGATCATAATATATTTTATATTTGATGATGTCCCACTTATATCACTTTCGTTACATTTTCCAAAACTTTGACATTCTTCTTCTAATCCTACATGCAATCTTTTATTGGTTATGAATAAGTTTACCATATTCCAAATATTGTCAACATATCTCCAATGGGATCGGGTGGGTGTTCTTCGATTCAGTGTTTTTGTTAATAAGTAATAATTTCATTAAATGTATTCTACTCAATTTGCATGTATCCGGTGAACTTTCTTAGACAATATTTTCCATGTGGGTATTTTAACCACTTTATATTTAGTTACTTAATTAGTGTAGTAGAGGCTGACACCTATCCAGGACTTCCAGAGAGTGGATACACTTTTGTGGTCTGGTTAGGGGGATTTCATGTTTCTTTTAATTTCTTTGTAGTTTATTTTTTTAAATGCCGACCTCCGATGGAAACATTTCAACTTGCCTTACACTCGGACTTCGCGTACATGAGATTACTTTGCTATATATTCATTCTTTGAGCCACGTTACCTGTACACTTGTTACAGAATTTGGCACAGTTGTCCTTGGCCCATTGCTCGTACTGACTACACATCGTTTTTCCATAGCTGTCGCAGTTTTCAAGTTTGTTGGCGCAGTTTGCTGAATTGAAATAATATCATCACCATAGCTCGGTAATTCTACATCTAACACAAACACAGGAAAGAGTAAAACAGTTCATTGGTCATTCTACATCTAACACAAACACAGGAAAGAGTAAAACAGTTCATTGGTCATTCTACATCCAGTACAAAAACAGGAAAGAGTAAAACACTTCATTGGTCATTCTACATCTAATACAAACACAGGAAAGAGTAAAACACTTCATTGGTCATTCTACATCTAATACAAACACAGGAAAGAGTAAAACAGTTCACTGGTCATTTTACACCCAGTACAAAAACAGGAAAGAGTCAAACAGTTCATTGGTCATTCTACATTAAGTACACTAACAGGAAAGAGTAAAACAGTTCACTGGTCATTCCACATTAAGTACAAAAAACAGGAAAGAGTAAAACAGTTCATTGGTCATTCTACATTAAGTACACAAAGAAGAAAGAGTAAAACAGTTCATTGGTCATTCTATATTAAGTACACAAACAAGAAAGAGTAAAACAGTTCACTGGTCATTCTACATCTAATACACAAATGGGAAAGAGTAAAACAGTTCACTGGTCATTCTATATTAAGTACACAAACAAGAAAGAGTAAAACAGTTCATTGGTCATTCTACATCTAATACACAAATGGGAAAGAATAAAACAGTTCATTGGTCATTCTACATCTAATACAAAAACGGGAAAGAGTAAAACAGTTCATTGGTCATTCTATATCCAGTACAAAAACAGGAAAGAGTAAAACAGTTCATTGGTCATTCTACATTAAGTACACAAACAAGAAAGAGTAAAACAGTTCACTGGTCATTCTACATTAAGTACATAAACAAGAAAGAGTAAAACAGTTCATTGGTCATTCTACATCTAATACAAAAACAGGAAAGAGTAAAACAGTTCACTGGTCATTCTACATCTTATACAAAAACAGGAAAGAGTAAAACAGTTCATTGGTCATTCTACATTAAGTACAAAAACAGGAAAGAGTAAAACAGTCCACTGGTCATTCTACATCTAATACAAAAACAGAAAAGAGTAAAACAGTTCACTGGTCATTCTACATCTAATACAAAAACAGGAAAGAGTAAAACAGTTCACTGGTCATTCTATATCAAATACAAAAACAGGAAAGAGTAAAACACTTCACTGGTCATTCTACATCTAACACAAACACAGGAAAGAGTAAAACAGTTCATTGGTCATTCTATATCTAATACACAAACGGGAAAGAGTAAAACAGTTCACTGGTCATTCTACACCCAGTACAAAAACAGGAAAGCTATTTATTTATTTATTTAACGACCAGCACAAAAGAAAACATCTCCAATTAATGGTCACGCTGTGATTACTTCACTTTAATATATACACACACACACATCAATGATATTAAAACGTATATAGAATATAGTGACACCAAATTAATAACAAAGACCATGGTAAACGAAACATTATATGTATCACTGATGAAAATAATATTTGTTATAAAAGTTAGTTTCTTTTAAAAGCTTACTATGTTGTGGGTGGAATCGAAATGATTCAACCAAACCCTTTTTAATAAATACACCATCTCTAACAAGCTGAAGAGTAGGACAATCCACTAAAATATGACGCACTGTCGATATATATTGACAGTGCACAATGAGACGGATGGTTCTTTCTTCACGACAGACATACCGACAGACAGACACAGCAGAAACCACGAGTTTTGATCAGCCATTGTAAACATATTTCATGGATTGAGTGTTGCTGTGTGGAAGCTTTCAGAAAAGCGTCACTGATCTATTAGTGTAGAAGAAAATTATAAATATACATACACATTCCTCCAGTCATCAAACCCGTTCCAGGACCGTTTATTATCTCTAAAAATATATATATTATTCATAAAACAGTACAGTTTAGTATCTCTAAAACAAAATAGTTTATTATTCATAAAACAGTGTAGTCTAGTATCTCTAAAACTAGAATTTATTATCTCTAAAACAAAACAAAAATTATTATTCATAAAACAGTATATTTTAGAATCTCTAAAACAAGAGTTTATTATCTCTAAAACAAAACAAAATTATTATTAATAAAATAGTATAATTTAGTATCTCTAAAACAGGAGTTTATTATCTCTAAAACAAAACAAAAATATTATTAATAAAACAGTATAATTTAGTATGTCTAAAACAAAAGTTTATTATCTATAAAACAAAAATATTATTAATAAAACAGTATAATTTAGTATGTCTAAAACAAAAGTTTATTATTATTATCCATAAAAAAAGATAGTTTTTAATTTTTATTTTCAAATCTGAATGGGAAATGTCGAAAATGAGCTCTTGATTACCAACAGCAACTGACTATCTTGAAATGGGAAGAGATTTGTTATTTGTTGCAGTGGCACGACCACAGAGCTATTGACTAAGATAAACCTTAGTACAGCGAGTTTTATTACTATATTATAGCATTTGAATATTCTTAATAACGGATCACAATGAATCATGTCCTTAATTTTAGAAACATGTCGACAATGGCCTTCAGCCTGCCTAAGTCCCAGACATGTTTATTTTTTATTTGTTCGTATTTAGGGGTTGTGTGTGTGTGGGGGGGGGAGTGATTTTTGTTTTGGGGGTGAGGGTATTATTATTATTTTTCTTCTATTGTTATTATTATTATTTTTTTATGTTTTTTTTTTTTGGGGGGGGGGATTAAACAAACAAAAATACTAACGTGTTCCGCTATTTGCCTGCCCAGACGGGTGGAAGTTGCACTGAGGCTTACTGCAGCACTCTCCTGGTGACTTTACCAACTGACACTGTGCTGGCAGGTCTTTGTATGTAGGACAACTAAAAAGAAAGGAGTCACCCGATTTGAATCCCGTTATTATTTTATTTTATACATTATTTGGTATGATTAATTTGAATAAATACACAATTATAATATGAAATACAATTAAAATCTTAATATGAAAGTTAAAAAAGAAAGGATTCGTTGTTTAACGACATCCTAGCAGACAGTTACATGGTCTTTAGAGGAAAGTGGCTACCGCCACAGAGGCATTTTGTTTCCTATTAGCATCAAGGGATCTTTTATATGCGCTTTTTTATTTTTGCAGTTTTGTTGTATTTTTATTGGGTTTTATGGGGGTTGGGGTTTTCTTTGGGGGTGGGGTCATTTTATGCACTTATTGTTAGCTGAACACTTTGGTATTAGTCATTTTGTTAATTATTAATGGCAACCACGTGATAATGAGGGTACTGACATATCTTTACACTCGTATTTTCCAACTGACGCGTCCACGCATGCGCAAGTCATCTTGCACGGAACAGTCCAACTTTCTCCTTGCCGGTGTGTGACACCCTCATAATAACAACCTGCAATAAAAATTCACAAAAACATGTTTAGCATTTTAAAAGAAAAATCAGTCCATCAGCCCACAATTTTAGTATTCAGAGATATCAAATATTTATAATAAAATATGAAAAATATTTAACGACAATAATTATGAGATATCAAAAAATTTCACTTACAGTGCTTCCAAACAGTTTAAGACCACCAACGAATTTTTTTTCCCCATTATTGTGTCTGATTGCTTCAGCCATTTTTGTCTTCAGTAATTATTGAATCAGATTGCATTAGCCTTTTCTCTGAACTAGCTAGGCTTCATTCATTCGCTTTTTGTCTTTTTGGAGAGTCAGTGTTGTGTATAATATTATAATTGGTCATTTTATAACCGGTAAAATGAGGAAAAAAATGTTTCTCAGCCAGGTCCAGTGCACCCAAATAGTGACATTACACAACGAAGGCTATTCAGAACCCGATATTAGTGCAAAATACAGTGTTAGTAAAACTGCCATTCATTATGCACTTGTCAATTTTAAAATCCATGGGACTTATAGTGACAAAAAGAGAAGTGGTCGCCCTAAGAAGACCAGCGTCAGAGATGATCATTTGATGAAAAGAATTACAGTGCAATCCCCAACCATTTCAATTAAGAAAATATAGGCTGCTTTGTTAGTAAAAGGCAAACACATGAGTAGAATAATTGTTTCGCGTCGTTTGAGCAATGAATTTGGACTGAAATCGTTTAAACCTGCTCGTAAACCAAGGTTGACGAAAACCACGAAAGCCAAGCGTTTATCATTTGCTAAAAGACATCAACACTGGACCGCTGAAGATTGGTGTAAAGTGTTGTTCTAAGACGAATCAACTCTGCAGCAGTTTGTTGTGCGAAAACGTAACGTACGTAGACCGCCAGGAAAGTGATATGACGAAAAATACCCGATTTCAAACATGAAACACCCGCCAAACCAAATGAGTTGGGGTGCAATGTCAGCTAACGGAACTGTCGGCCTTTATTTTCTTAAAACAATGGAGGACATACCAAATACTAAGAAATGCAATTTCTGTATTGTACGTATGTCGTACATAATTTATAAAATAAATATATTATGCTCGGTGGTTATATGATGTTTAAAAGTGTCCATTTCATGACATTATTGAAAAATTGTAGGGTGGTCTTAAACTTCTGGGAACCACTGTATTTTAGTAATAAACCATACAAATACAACAACACTCACAAAAAATAATATTGTTTCTTTCTTTCTGCTTAGTTTCGTGCTTATATTCAATTATGGTTCAAGCACGCTGTCTTGTGCACACAACTCGGCTTCGCCGCTACACTATCCGTACCCGCCACAAATGCTACTATTAGGTAGGTGATTTGCGACTCGTGATCTTTCAGAGGAAACCCGCTACAGCTACATAGGCTTCCATTTCCGATAAACAGCAAGGCATCTTTTATATCCACTATACCAAAGAGGATAGCACAAACCACGGCTTTTGATAAACCAGTTGTGCACCACTGGTCGGTGAAAGTGGTGTACACATACCTACTGATCCTTGCGGAGCACTCACTTTATGTGTCAGTTATGGATCACTGGCTGGAATGAGTAATGTGTTAAAACAGTAGAAAACTATTAATGGTGAAGACGTGAACAGTTTGTTAGTGGCCTACCTGACGCTTGTCTTGTTTTTAGTGGGAATGCTGCACACAACGTGAAGAGAAGAAAGACGTGAAGTAACTTGTAAATCATGGCGGACGACCAGCTAGACCTGTACGTGGTTCTCTGACAGATGTTTTCACAGAGTGGGTCATTCCTGATACGTAATCTCGGTACGAAACAGAGCAAACAGATATGTGGAATATGATATATCCACTTTTCGCAAACACCTGTGCTGCGTTCAGAAATATTAACATTCGAGAGCGCTTTGTACCAATATCACTGGTTCTTGATTCATGTTCTTATTTGGGTAACTGGTCTACAAAGGCGCCTGCTTATTAAAAGTCTGGTTTCGAGACTTGAACTAAAATCTAGGCTTTGCCGTCACTATATCGTTGTAGAGAACGAGAACCTAGCTCAGTATGTACAGCATTCCCGTCAGGTACTATGCATGACCGTTGAAACCGGGTGAGCCCGGGGGCATGTACCTCTCAACACCCTCCCACTTGTGAGCCTGGTTTCCTATTACACATTAATGCTTGCCAATGTAACTAAAATCTGATATAGAGTTTGTACCTGATCCGTCAGTTCCGTCCACCCCATCCCACACCCAAAGTGTTTTTTTTACGGGTCTGCTATGGTCTTAAGATCGAAACTCACGTCCAGACCAGTGCCCAAAAACTGATATATCAAAGATCGTGGTGCATGACGTTCTCTCTGGAAGAAAGTGCATAATATAAAAGATTTCTCGCTGCTAATGGAAAATATGTAGCAGGTTTCCTTTGAAGTACAGTACAGTGAAGTCCGGTCCGGTCTATTGTAATAGGTGTGGGGGGGGGGCGGATTCGGGGTTTAATTTCGAGTTTAATTTTTTGTTTAATAATATAATTATGTTATCTGAACATTGTTTACAGGTATATGTTTTTTCATGATAAAATGTTATTTTTTATTCAAAAGTATCTCACATGTGGTCAGATTTTCTGTGTTAAGTCCGGAGATCTAGTTATAGGATAAGAACGGCAGTATTTCGCTGGTATTATTAAAAGCTGTACACATTGGAAACTGGTTATCATTATGACAGTTCTAATAACGGTGTGTGGGCTAGTTTTGCTGCTAGCAGTGGTAAATGGTAAGTTCGTATATTTAAAGTATTACCTACGCCCTTATTTCATAAAGTTGTGTAAAACATCACAGAAAATAGACAAAGGTTAATACATATTATAGAAGACATTTATAAAGAAGAGTGAAAAGGCCTATAGCATGTTAAATGCTAGGGTTATCATTGTGTTATAAAAACTAAGGATTAAACCTTAAACACAGCTTAAAACATGTTAAAACAGATTAATCGTGGATGAAGAATTTCAGCATGTTGCGTAACACAGTGTTAACCATAGAGTTTGAATTATGATACACAGACACGGAATAGACCTAAGCTCTTTAAAAACATGGATTTTTGTAACTGTTGTAAAGTTTGCTTAGCTATTATAGCAGATTTCACTGTTCAGAAACAAATTGGGGGTGAGTAGGTTTAAACTCCTTTTGGCTTCCATTTTCTATTTTTACGCATTATAATTTGGTCGTACGTATTTTATCCCCCTTCAATGTTAACATTTTATAATATTTTAAACCCCTTCAGAAATGTCTATATCCGCCCCTGACATAATAACCTTGATGTTGTTAAGAATTTAAATATTGTTTCCTTTGTTGTCAAATATGCATATTATGTTAGCTATTATCCTATTGTTTTTCTTACTACTTTTTATTAGTGAACGTTTTAGGTAGAATGAATGAATGAATGAATTAACGAATGAATTAATGGATGAATGAATGAATGAATGAATGGATGAATGAATGAATGAATGGATGAATGAATGAATGTGTGTTAGAGGAGCGTTTTTTTCTTCATATAAACCTTCACGTTAGTGTCGAAGGTCTAGGTCATTATAAAATCAGGTTAGAAAAAGTCACGTGTCGAATGTTAAGTTGATTACAAAATAACATTTGACTTTGTATATAGACAAAATCTATGGTATGAGATAATCAAACAGATGAATGCTCTCAATAAGATTATTATATTAGAACGTTAAAAGTGTAAAATATAATAATGTTATGTCTGATTTTTTTTCATTTGTTAAAAATGGTTTATTTCAAAAAGAAGTGTTGTCAGTATTATTTCCCAATGACTGTAACATGTAATTATTTTATTTTATTTATTGTACTATTATTATTATTATTACTATTATTATTATTTTCAATTGTTGCTGAGTTTTATATTTTGCATATTATGGTGTAAATTATATGTTCTATTTTATTATTAAGGTGTAAATTATATGTTCTATTTACGGTTCCAACTAGTGGTTCACAACTGGTTTATCAAAGGCCGTACTATGTGCTATCCTGTCTGTGACAATGCGTATAAAATACATCTTCCTGCTTATGGGAACGAGTAGCCTATGTGGAAGCAGCGGGTTTCCTATAAATCAATTTGTCAGAAGAGCCATATGATTAAGCTCCAATAGCCGATGATAAGATTAAAAGCAATGTGTTCTAGAAGCGTCTTTAAATAAAACAAACTATTATTTATATATATATTTAAAAAATTCTATTTTATTATTAAGGTGTAAATTATGTTCTGTTTTATTATTAAGAAACAGATAAATCTACGGGAATGACCAGGTGCTTGAAATACAGATTTAGATAGTGTATCTTGTTTTCAAAAGTAAGATAAATATATAGCAAACTAACTCTGTCCAGATACCAAGCACGTGTCCATTAAATAAAATGACAATATGTTTTATTCTTTAATTTAAACAAATATTATGTCAAAGCAGTTTTAACATTTTGTCAGCAATTCAAATTTTGAATGGAAAAAATAAATGAAAGACGCTAAAACTTACTTGTTTTCACTGTTTTTGTTTATATTCAGTGTTCAAATACTATCCAGGCATGACAAACTTGGGGTGGGAGTGGGGAAAAAAGGGTGTGTGTGTGTGTCGGAAAAACATTTTTAATAGTTTTATATTGTTAATTAAAAAATTATTATGAATTATAAAATATTTTCTTTGATTAGGACACCCGTGGGCACGACGTCAGACATGCGCAGATAAAGTTACCAACTGCAACGCTTACGGGAGCAGCGTCTGTACGCAATTCAAACAATGGGCGAAAGACAACTGCAAACGGTTCTGTAACATATGTCGTAGGTAGAATTAATACTATCATCATTTTTAATATCTTTATATTTTATTTCTTTATTTTGTTTATTTTTCTTCATATATGCAGTTATAAAATCTATACAAGGCTCACAAAAGTGTATAGATAATTCTTCATTTCTTTCACATGCTATAGGTCATTATGATTGTATATATTCAAATATATTTTGTTTAAGATGGATCTGGAAGCGCCACCGTACAACAACAAGCAAGTTGTGTGGACAAGGTAGACAACTGTGAACTGTTGGGAGCAAATTTATGCACCGCCTACGTACAGTTTGCGCAAATCAACTGCAAGAAAACCTGTAAAATGTGCAGTAGGTATCCATATACATTATATTAACATACAATAACAAAATATATATGCACTGCCTACATACAGGTTTAATTACTCAACTGCAAGAGAATTTGTATGATGTAAACTATTATACATATATTAAGATAATTATATTAACAAGAATATAAGTCATAAATACATTATACCGGTATGGTACAGTTACTATACCTTGACTCCAATCAGCACATTGATCTAGTAATCATCAGTTACTAATTACATTTTGTAAATACACGATTGTTATAAATACTGAGGCTCTGTTACTATACCAGTAATTGGCCTCATATTATAAATAATAATTACAGCAATTAGTAAATACAGTTTCCACTATTTTACCATAAGTTAAATGCATTGTTAGATACAGTTACTCAGG
Organism: Symmetromphalus regularis; assembly: GCA_032355785.1. Lineage (NCBI taxonomy): Eukaryota > Metazoa > Mollusca > Gastropoda > Neomphalida > Neomphalidae > Symmetromphalus > Symmetromphalus regularis. The sequence goes on along the minus strand of JAULBS010119694.1, from coordinate 19,360 downwards.
CCGCCAATTGTGAGGACAAACTACGGAACTGTGCATCTTATGGCAAGACTGCATGTGTCACTCCCTATGAAAGCTGGGCCAAGACAAACTGTGCTAAATACTGCAACAAATGTCGTAAGTTTAACAGCTTTCCAGAATGTTTCTTTAAATGATAAAAAATTCATTGAGATTTTGAAATGTTTATGATAAATTATGGTCAGCTGTTATTTCAGGTATTAACACCGAATCTAGATAAATGTAGTCTTCCTCAGGGGGCAGGAAAGATCAGGAGGAGGAGCTTAACGGTGGAGATTCAGCTCGTTTAGTTTTTTCAGGACAAAAACTGGGCAGATTATTTTGTTGGAGGGGTTATTACGAAAGATGGTTTAATTGCATTCTACTTTTACTAACTGTTTCATCTCTTTCATATTACTTCATGACTCACACACCACACGTGCACACACGCGCGCGCGCTCACGCGTATACACACACACACACACACACATACAGACACACACAAGCTGAGACACAAACAAACACACACACACACACACAAACACACCCATAAGCACAGACACAAACATACACACTTATATCTTGTATATGTAAATAATGGGATTATTGATACTTTAGTCTTTAAGATGTTTATAAGAAAGAATTCAGTAAAGAACCAATGCGGCTGCTATATTTTTTATTCTCTTTCTTCTGTGATCAGTTGTCTAGTCAGATTTGAATACAATGGACGTAATAAAATACTCTATTACGTTCAGGCCCTTACTGTTCAAATAATGGTTAACAAAGTGTTAGTGGAAAATTCATCTTTTAAATATCTTTATGAAAAGTTAGCAATTTGTTTAGCAAATTATGTTTCAACTTATCTTTTCAGTTGCTATTAACAATGATATAAAATTTAGTTTTGAAATATTTCACTAACTTATGGTTAACTTAACCATGCTTTCAACAACTGAGCCTATTACAGCAATAGATCCCTACACCTAGTGTTTGTATCTGTCTCTGGTCAGGTATGGAGTTTCTGAACTGATTCTCATTCTAAGTGGGCACAGAGACAACAGTCGCCAATCCTCAGTTGGATGATTATCATAGCCTGTTTTATCAATAGAAGTTGGTACAGAGCGAATTGTTTTTATTTAATGCGCCGATCTCCCCTAAATTTGTTTTTTAACGTGTCAGGTAAACAGCCATTTTGAAAACTGCAGTGAGTCTCAGTGGTCCAGCGGTAGAATGTCGGACTCTCAGGCTGATGACAGTGGTTCAAAACCAGTTGGAGGATGACTCACACTTGACTATGTACAAAAATAACCAAATGTTTGAAAATTTGGTTTTGAACAATAAACGAACGATATCCCATATATATAAATTGCTTGGTTTCTGCAATGTGGTCAGTGTTGACTTAGCGATTTATTTTATTTACAGCAAGTGCTGGTTCTGGAGCTATAACTGGTCACAGTAAGTATAGACTCTTTACAATGACTAAGGCAATAAGCTTTTTTATGTTTGTTTCTAGCTAAGTAATAAGTAGTCAAACCTCTATTACAAAGATCACCTATTGGAGATTACTATCATTTGTAAGCAGGTTGTCTTTATATATACAAATATACATAATGACTGGATGCTTTATATAGATAGTTTGTATAGTTATATAGCTTATATAGCAATACAGAGGAATGTTTATAATTATATGTAAGCTATACGTTGGTCCACTGATGTTTTTTTTCCCCCAACACCTCTATTAAGGGCATGCACATGTTTCTCAATATAGTATATGAAGCATGAGTATATAAGTATAAGACTTCCTTTTTGCTAAACAAAATTAGTAGTCTATGTTATGGAATCATGTTTCTTCTGTAAACTATGTATAGTAAATATATTATGGTTGAAACCTAATAAGCCAGTTAAATTATGGTTTGACAAAAAACAAACTACAACAGAAACGATTCCATCTGCATTCATTCAGGGAAAACCCTCTAAACATCATATTAAAAAATAAACTAATACTAGTAAGTAAATGTTATTGCATTATGGGTAATAAGCAAATTATTCACCGTATTTGCCGCTTAAAATTGTTTGTTTTTTAATCATAAACCTGGAAAATTATCCATTGAAGACAATTAAGATGTCTAACCCTATGTTTTCAGGGTCAAGGAAGCAAAATAAACTATTATTATTTAGTAAATAATATTGCATTATGGGTAATTTGCAAATTATTTGCAGTTTAAAACTTATTTTTTATCATAAACCTGGAAAATCATCCAGTGAAGGCAAGATGTCTAACCCTATGTTTTCTGGGTCAGGGAAGTCAAATAAACTAATATTATTTAGTGAATGATATTGCATTATGGGTAATATGCAAATTTATCACTGTATTTGCCGTTTAAAATTGTTTTTTATATCATAAATCTGGAAAATCATCCAGTGAAGACAATTAAGGTGTCTAACCCTATGTTTTCAGTGTCAGGGAAGTCAAATAAACTAATATTATTAAATAAATTATATTGCATTATGGGTAATGAACAGTCAAGCCCATGTTTACGACATGAGCATTTAAATGAGCTGCAGCCCGTTTTACAGTCACATCTAAATATCTTCAGCAATTTGGACATGCTGGTGGCAAGCCCAATAAAGAACAGTCTGTTTCTCGCACAGAATCTAGGATGGCATCACTTGCCTGATCACAGATCGTTTGAGCTAGTTTTGGCTCATCAGCCTTTTGTAAGACGTTTCTGGCTTCAAAGAGGACAGAATGGAAAGGACTGAGCTCGTAACTCATAACCTCCTACTTCAATGATAGCTCTCCAGTTTGGGAGACTACCAGGAAACATTGAAAAAGACGAGCAGGATCTATGATTCGATCAGGAGCGACCTTTATAGCTGATGTCTCTCCAAGGGTTCTGGCGTTATCCTTTCTACTGAACGTGAATGTGAATGCAGACTGTCCGATCATTTTGTGCATTTTCCAAAAGGCAGATAAGCCACGACTAGATCAAGCGATCTGTGATCATGCAAGTGATGCCATCATAGATTCTGTACCAGAAAGAGACCGTCATGTTCTTTAATGCAGGTCCATTACTTCACCGAATACCATTGAAGCGTGGAGAAAGCTATGGTGAAATAATGCAGTTTTTGCTGACTTCACGATCCAGCGTTATGGTTCAGCTACGACCATTGTCTTTGCCGGCTGTGAGAAAGACCCGTCAATTAAAGACAACACATCGGAGAAGAGGACACGATATTCACACCGTTGTCAGCTTCACTGCTGAGACAGTTCTCAGGCAGGAAGGAGAAGGTCCTATCAAGAGATGTCAATATACAGAGACTGATCCGGATGATATGATGAACAGAGAAAAAGGTGTGGTCAATGCAGCTGGGGATACTGACGTAGAAACAGTGAAGGCTGCAGTGGAGGCACATTTTCTATGCACCACGACGCTGATTGGAGAAGATACCGATCTCCTTCTCTTATTTCTTTACTATTCACAGGGAGATAGTGAGGATCTTTATTTCAGATCAGAAAAGTCAAAAGATGATGGCAGTTTTAAAGTGTATGACATCAACCGAGTAAAAGAAATTCTCGGACATGACAGGTGTTCTCAGTTGATATTCATCCATGACTTGACTGGTTGTTACACGACTTCTGGATTTTCGGTGTTGGTAAAAAGACTGCTTTCCAGAAGCTTGTAAAAGGAGACATTGTCCTTCGGTCTTGTGTCAATGCATTCACCATCATAAAACCATAAAACGGAGATGATCGATGATCTTGGGTGCTCCATACAATCAATAAATGACTAATGGGCTGGTAAACCTGGCTAACTGGATTACCTGATTATTTTGCAGTCATTTAAGTGATTTCGACGATTTCCTGGGTGCCTTACACCTAGGTATACACACTGAAAATATATCTCTAGGTTGATTACTATTTGACAGAGGCAATTTAGTGGATCGGGACGTCACCTTGGGATGCCATCTTGGACTTGTCAATAAATAATTAACTAAAGGTAATTTCACTGATTCAATCGGATTCCTTGATCCATAAAACCTGGGTTAGATATCGAAACCACCTTTCTAGGTTGAATAGTAATTGAAATATAGCTAAAGATCCCGACCGCCATCATGGACACCAGTCTTGACTAGATTTTTAGTATGTTATTTAATATGCCAAATGGTACCAGAATCCACTGAAAAACCAAATATTGTGGGCGTGACACCTAATTTGCATATTTCCCATGTTGCATCTTGTTTGATCAAGCCAGCAATGACATATTTGAATTCCCTGAACACCAGAACAAAGGAATAGACACATTGGATGCCAGAATTGCAAAAATTATTTTCTAAGATAGGGTGCTTCTCTGACTTTGGTAGGGCGCGACACATAATTAACATAAATGACATATTTGACCAATTTCCCGATTTTATATTTTTGATATGTTGTTTAGAGCAATAGAGGGTTTCCCCAGAATGAATACCAGTGCAATAATTTCTGTTGCAATTTGTTTTGGTTTGAATCATAATTTGACTTGACTAATATGCTATGTTGGGAACTAGAGGGTTAAGAGTCAAGTCTGATTAATAATTTGCATATTATCCTTAATGCAGTATTATTTATTAAATAAAAATAGTTTATTTGGCTTCCTTGACCCTGAAAACATAGGGTTAGACATCTTAATTGTCTTCACTGGATGATTTTCCAGAGTTATGATAAAAAAATAACAATTTTAAGCGGTAAATACGGTCAATAATTTGTATATTATGCATAATTCAATGTCATTCACTAACTAATATTAGTTTCTTTTGCTTCCTTGATCCTGGAAACATAGGGTTAGACACCTTAATTGTCTTGATTGTACAATGTTCCATTAAGTTATGATCAAAACCCAGAATTTCTTTTGATCCGGCAACTAATTAACATAAATTAGCATATTTGGACTCCATTCTGTAATTATATTAACTTATATTTTTAGTGATGTTTAGGGGGCCTTTTCTTATTGAATACAGGTGGAATCGTTTCCATAGCAATTTGTTTTGAGTCAGGCCCTAAAATCAGCTACATTTTGACTGGACTATTACTGTCATTAATTAAACAATGTTCCAATGTGTCGTTATGCAAGAATTACGTCCCTGTTTTACTGTGCAGCGGACGTGTGTGTGTATAAGGGACAGATTCACAGAGATGGAGAAACCTGGCAAGATGGCTGTGACAAGAGTTGCACGTGTGTCAACGGAAAGTCGGGATACTACACCTGCCAGTCAAAGTAAGTTAGAAATGATGTACGTAAACTGTCTGTGACATCATTACAACCCAGACAGGACGGAGAATGGTGTCTAGACTGTCCGGATCCCACCAATACTCCTGAAATGGTGTAACTGAACAAAAACACATTACTGCAAATTCAATAATAATAATAATAAATAGCGTATGTGATGTGATTAATCCCAAATATTCAAGATATGTATGACATAATATTAATAACCATTAAAAAACATTGTTTTAACCACATACGTTTAGTGAACAAATTGAAAGATAGGAAATAAACTTATGAATTTCCATTCTTTGTAGAAGCCATTATAAATAAATTGAGGAAAAAATAACTTAAAGGGATTGCATTGTAATGAACACAAACTTTAATTCAGTTCTAATGTATGTTTAATATACAAAGATGTTATAAGCGGATTGAATGATGTTACCTTGATATTATCTAGTGACACTCTGGATTAGGCTTCCGTCTTTACATTCTGCAAGTTTTCTTGCCAAGCCAGTGTTCAGATTGTGGGGTACAAATACGTGTTGGCGGATAACAATATATCAACCTGATGCCTAGACACTTAGTAGGACTGAATTTGGATATTACTTTTCGAAACGTGTCCATCGGGACAAATGTGTACATATAAGCACTGTTCTGAACTTTAATTAAAGATTTATTTTAACGATTGTCTGGGTGCATCATGATTAAACTTCAGTCCTGCTGGTCAGGTTTACTGTCATGATCTTGTAGGCGTTATCTGGGTGCATTATGATTAAACTTCCATCATGCTGGTCAGATTTACTGTCATGTTTTTGTAGGCGCTGTCTGGGTGCATCATGACTACACTTCTGTCATGCTGGTCAGGTTTACTGTCATGATCTTGTAGGCGTTGTCTGGGTGCATTATGATTAAACTTCCATCATGCTGGTCAGGTTTACTGTCATGATCTTGTAAGCGTTGTCTGGGTGCATTATGACTAAACGTTAATCATGCTGGTCAGAGTTACTGTCATGTTCTTGCGGGCGTTTTCTTGGTGCATCATGATTAAAATTCCGTCCTGCTAGTCAGGTTTACTGTCATGATATTGTAGGCTTTGTCTGGGTGCATCATGACTAAACTTTCATCATACAAGTCAGGTTTACTGTCATGTTCTTGTAAGCGTTGTCTGGGTGCATCATGATTAAACTTTCATCATACTGGTCAGGTTTACTGTCATGTTCTTGTAGGCGTTGTCTGGATGCATCATGACTAAACTTCCATCATGCTGGTCAGGTTTACTGTCATGTTCTTGTAGGCGTTGTCTGGGTGCATCATGACTAAACTTCCGTCCTGCTGGTCAGGTTTACTGTCATTTTCTTGTAGGCGTTGTCTGGATGCATCATGACTAAACTTCCATCATGCTGGACAGGTTTACTGTCATATTCTTGTAGGCGTTATCTGACTGCATCATGATTAAACTTTCATCATGCTCCTCAGGTTTACTGTCATGTTCTTGTAGGCGTTCTATGTGTGCATCATGATTACACTGCCGTCCTGCTGGTCAGGTGTACTGTCATGATCTTATAGCCGTTGTCTGGGTACATCATGACTAAACTTTCACCATGCTAGTCAGGTTTACTGTCGTGATCTTGTGGGCGTTGTTTGGGTGCATCATGACTAACCTTTCATCATGCTGGTCAGGTTTACTGTCATTTTCTTGTAGGCGTTGTCTGGGTGTATCATGATTAAACTTTCACCATGCTAGTCAGGTTTACTGTCATGATCTTGAAGGCGTTGTCTGGGTGTATTATGACTAAACGTTAATCCTGCTGCTCGGGTTTACTGTCATAATCTTGTAGGCGTTATCTGGGTGATCATGATTAAACTTCCGTCCTGCTGGTCAGGTTTACTGTCATGATCTTGTAGGCGTTGTCTGACTGCATCATGACTAAACTTTCATCATGCTGGTCAGGTTTACAGTCATGATCTTGTGGGCGTTGTCTGGGTGCATCATGACTAACCTTTCATCATACTGGTCAGGTTTACTGTCATGTTCTTGTAGGAGTTGTCTGGGTGCATCATGACTAAACTTCCGTACTGCTGGTCAGGTTTACTGTCATGATCTTGTAGGCTTTGTCTGGGTCAATCATGACTAAACTTCCATCATGCTGGTAAGATTTACTGTCATATTCTTGTAGGCATTGTCTGGGTGTATCATGACTAAACTTCTGTTATGCTGGTCAGGTTTATTGATGTGATCCGCTTTTTTTATTTCCACCAGTATATTTTTCAGAATGTATTACAAATAATAAACAAAAACTGAATCTGAAATTTGTACTTTGTACACAAGTTAATTGCCGAGTCCAGGAGACCACAAAGTATTACTCTCCCAAAATTATAGTAATTGAAAGATAGGATCATTCAAATTAAACACTCAATAAAATGTTTAATCAACCTTTGGATTATTGGTGAACATACTAATCTCTTGTTATATTTCACAGGTGTCCTGTTTACAAAAACCTGCCACCATCTTGCACTCTGATCACCAAGCCAGGTCAGTGCTGTAAAGAACCACACTGTCCTAATGGATTAGGAACAAGTATGTTTTAAATAGTTTAATTTTTCAACATTAGTTTTTCTTAGTATTGTTCTCTAGATGTCCCATATTAAGCAAGTATAAATACAGAAGTTCTGATTTGCAGATACAGTCAATTAGTATTCGGTAGAAAATTAATATTGTTTGTAAACCAAAAAATAGGAGTTTTGATAATTATGTAAACATGGAGAATTACATTTTACCACTATTATTACAGGGCCGTACGAACCTGGAAACGGAGAGAGGCACGTGCCCCAAACCTATTTTTTTTTTTACACATTAATTTTTGCCATTTTAACCAAAATCTGATATAGTTTGAACCAGATAGTCTTCCTTCTTCCTTGTAATGATGTTTATTCAACAATATGTCGTTAATAAATCATTTCTTCCTTGTAATGATGTTTATTCAGCAATGCGTCGTTCATAAATCATTTCTTCCTTGTAATGATGTTTATTCAGCAATGTGTCGTTCATAAATCATTTCTTCCTTGTAATGATGTTTATTCAGCAATGTGTCGTTAATAAAACATTTCTTCCTTGTAATGATGTTTATTCAGCAATGTGTCGTTAATAAAACATTTCTTCATTTGTCCTTGTAATGATGTTTATTCAGCAATGTGTCGTTAATAAAACATTTCGTCATTCTTCATTAAATTTATAACCCCACTACTACTTAGTTATTGCAAAATTATGTTTGAGCATCTCTTTATTTGCTGTTTTTAAATAAATGTCATTGGAATATATCTTAATGCAGTGCCCGAGGAGTCCATTTGAAAGTGGGGAGGAGGGGGTGGGGAGCAATGAAATGTTGGTGACTGAAGGGAAACAGGTTTCCTGCAGGAACCTCCTGATTCTTCGAAAACTCTCCGGATTTCGGCCACTTTACTTTGTCACCAAGCTCAAAAATATTTTTATTCAGTCAAATAAAAAATGTTTAGTGATTTTTTTATTTACTAATTGACCACTAAAAAGTGGGGGGGGGGACATGCCCCCGACCCCCCTCCCTACGTGGTGGCTGTACTGGCTTGTTAATCCAACAAAATTTTGAATAAATCAGGCCTGGTGTTTTCCCACTCATCCGGGTGTTTTCCCACTCATCCGGGTGTTTTCCCACTCATCCAGGTGTTTTCCCACTCATCCAGGTGTCTTCCCATTCATCCAAGTGTTTGCCCACTCATCCAAGTGTTTTCCCACTCATCCAAGTGTTTGTCCGCTCATCCAAGTATTTCTCACTCATCCATGCGTTCTCCCACTCATACAGGTGTTTGCCCACTCATCCAAGTGTTTTCCCACTCATCCAAGTGTTTTCCCACTCATCCAAGTGTTTTCCCACTCATTCAGGTGTTTTCCCACTCATCCAGGTGTATGTCCACTCATCCAGGTGTTTGCCCACTCATTCAGGTGTTTTCCCACTCATCCAGGTGTATGTCCACTCATCCAGGTGTTTGTCCACTCATCCAGGTGTTTGCCCACTCATCCATGTGTTTGCCCACTCATCCATGTGTTTGCCCACTCATTCAGGTGTTTGCCCACTCATTCAGGTGTTTGCCCACTCATCCAGGTGTTTGCCCACTCATTCAGGTGTTTGCCCACTCATCCAGGTGTTTGCCCACTCATCCAGGTGTTTGCCCACTCATTGGTGATATGCATGCTAATACCAGGGCCGGATTTATAAGGGGGCAAAGTGGGCAATTTCCCCGGGCCCACTGCTAGGTGGGCCCTCCAAGACTAAGGGCTTCCTTTATTTATAAAAATACCATAACATTAAACATCATTTTACATTCAATATATTATTTTACATTAAAATGTTTATTTGTTTTTCAGATTTCTGTGTATACAAAGGTAAAAATTATAAACAACATCAAACATGGAACGATGGTTGCAGTTTCAAATGTTCGTGTGAGGATGCAGTGAAAGGCTATTACAAATGCCGATCAAGGTGATTTTAACTTGGGTGATCAGGCCCGTGCAAAGCTGGTAATAGGCCTGGTCCAGATGGGAAATATTCCTGTAACACAACTTAATAAACACAATGTAACATATACAATAGTGTATGATTTGCATTATTTAATTTAACTCAGTTTATGAAATTATGCAAGCCATCAATGATTAGTTTTACTCAGAAATGTTTAATTTCTCACATTTGAAGTTTAAAAATATAAGTTATTGAACAAAATGACTGACACAATTAATTTCTGATTTTCAAATAATCCAAAATAACAAATTTGTTCTGGATAATGTCTGAGACTAACTGCTTATTTCATATGCGGTCTATGAAAGGTAATTATTTCTAATAAGCTCCATGGTCTATGAAACAAACCACTTATGACAGAAGAAAGAAATATGATAAACATTGTAAATGTATTCAAAAATAAAAAAAAAATAATAATAATAATAATAATAATTTGTTTAATACACTATAAAAAAATTGTTTAATACACCATAAAATTTGTATTTATTACACTTACAAAAATTTGTTAAGAATAACAAATATGGGACAATGACAGAAACGATCAAATCAAAGACCTTTTTGAAACATTAAAGGTTTTAGGTCAAATATAAATTTGTCTTTTAAAAGGAATAAAAACCCAGACACCTATTAGAGGAAATATGGTAAATCTGTTTGTAATTGTAATATGGTAAGAAATGTTTAATGACAACCTAGTATGTGTTCAACATAAAACAGAGATGGAAATTTGCATGGGAAGACTGCCAACCCAATAAAATGGTGTTGAACGAAATAATAAGTTTTTATAAATAATAATAATAAACCAAGTGCAATGCTGGCAATAAATGTTGTTTTTAATCATTTACGTCAGTTGGAGATTCAATTTTAGAGAAATCTTGTTTTGTGAGCATAGATGCACATTTATTACAAATAATATATCTCCTGGTCCAAGATTGTGTCTGGCCATAACCAGACAGTATGGGAGTGTTTCAATCTCTGTACATTAATTGCAGTTCATTCTCTACAAATTTTGTGTTACAGATGTGTGCAGTGGAATCTCCCACCACAATGCCACCTGCAAGCACCTGCTCCAGGATTATGCTGCAATACTCCTAGCTGTCCCACGGGCTTTAACATCAACTACCCACCTGGCTACGTAGTGGAGTAAATAAATAAACAAAACTTTTGTCACTTCAAATTTCTAAAATAAAGGCTTGCACAAACACGTTTTTAAATTAATGCAGCATGCTACTTTTATAAGCGCTATCTGGATGCAAAAGTTTATTTTGTATTCGATTCAGTTGTTCAGACAAATACTAATAAAAATACAATACAGTCAGAAAATGTGAGAATGGAAGTCGGTCAAATCTATTTCAAAACAGGGAAATTATTGTTTTGTTATTATTATTTGCAGTTTTCACGGCCAATAACGACGAATAAAGACGATTAATGAATGAATACAGACGAACAATAATGAAAACATTAAAGAAAAGATAAATGAATAAACATACATCAGTCGAAAGAGTTTTTGGGTCTTAATTGCTTTTGAGTGGGTGCACATTTTTACACATTAATGTTTGCCATTGTAACCAAAACCTGATATTGTTTGAACCCGATCTTTCAGTACCCTCCCTCCTCCTCTCCCCAAAGTCATCCCTACCGGCCAGTATTATAAGGTGTATAATAATTGTAATCTGTATTAAATATAATTTCAAAAATTCTTCACTTTTACATTCTTGCCGAATTTGGGATGCTAGTTGGCAGTAACCGATATAAACTTAAATAAATGTGTTGAATGCGTATTTAATAAAACATTTCTTCCTTGTAATGATGTTTATTCAGCAATGCGTCGTTAATAAAACATTTCTTCATTTTTCCTTATAATGTTTATTCAGCAATCGAAATTACCAAGGACCTTTTAGTAGAAGCTTATGTCATATCAACAAATGTCTTCCACCACTCCGTCTTAGAATTGGCCAAAACACATATATATATATGTCAATATAGTCATTAAAAATGATATCCTGAAAATTTTAGCTTTGTGTTTTTGTCAGTTTTGTGGCATTTTATTTTATGTCAATGTCTGCGACACTTTTAATTATCATTTTCAAAACTTCATAAAAGTTGTAATAATCATTGAAGAACTTTCAAATTTGGTATTTAAACTAATCAGACAATGGGGTATCTAAATGTCTAGTCATATTAAGTGTAAGGTATGTTTGGAAGAAGATGTGGTACCATATACCACTTCAACAGATTTTATCAATAATATTTGGTGTCACAAACACGGTAATGTCTCTAGGGATATAGGTTACACAGCTTTGAAACTTCACTGGTTTATTCTTCATATATGTGTCATGCCTACTTTGGATTTTATCATTTTTGGAAATGATCTTCATACGATCCACAATTGATTTGGATATTGCATGTTAAATTCACGATGCACATGTATAAGTAACCCCTTCCAATATTAAAGATCTTTAAAATACCTTTGGATTCCTTTTCAAAGCAATTTTAATCTGTTTTTTGTTTTGATGTGACTTAACTTTGGAGAAAGAACTTCAGTCATTTATATACTGTAGGAAAGAATTTATAATATCAAGGGAAACGACTCTATCATCATTTTTGACTGAAAGATTTGATCATATGATTCTTTTAATTGTATATTAGAAATGAACATTAATAATTCCGTACATGATGTACCAACTCGTTAATACAAGGCAACTGTAATAACATGCGACACTCCAGAGAAAATAAAATGCCAAAATATCACAAAGATTGGACTAACTACTTCTTCCATCTTGAATCGTACATAAAAACGTCTTGATCCATTGTAGTTTGGAACTAATTCTTTCCGCAGCGAGGCCATTCAACCAGAACATTCTGATGGTGGAAACGATTTAACAGAAACAGTACGAAGAGTTCTGATCTTGAAATTTGACATTTTTAAATGTGAAAACAAAATCGATCGACTCGACATGAAATTCCCAATACCATGGTTCAGTTAAATCGTCTAACGTGATATGAAAGCGAAATCTAGTATCACAGATGCATGTAAGTTTCATTCGTAATCAATATTCAGGGTATAAAGCCCCATTCTGTGGGAATATGCCTTTAAAGGCGTGGATGCAGGAATTCTGAATAGGGGAGGGTCCAAAAGTGATGAGTGAAAAGAAATGTAGATTTTGTTTTATTTCACCTCCTTCCACTCCAAAAATTATTTTTAAAAATTTGAGATCCGCTACTGCTTTAAGTGTAAATGTGAATAGACTTTATCAAGATTTGGGCATTTTCTTTTAAAACCCTTAAATTCTGGCAAAAATCTACTCCCCCCCCCACACTTCCCTTCCACCCTCCGACAAAAACGGGAACCTATGATACTAAACATAGTAAAAATGTGTTTCATACCGAGCATTATATTTAGCGAGTAATGGTTAAGTTGGAGAATGCACTCGAAAGTGTGTGTTCGTGAAAAATATATACATTTGGATAATAATTATAATATCTGAATTATTCCTAAACCATAAATGAGATGGTGAAGAATATTGTTTAAACCGAAACAGACTAATGGTGGAACAAAATTCACGCAATAACTGGCATTTTATCAGATATGTTGGTTAATAGTATTCAAATATGTCGTTGGATTCCAGGCACTGATCGAGACTCTGCCTTCTTTTTGAGTTGACATGGCAGATGTTCATGAAAGGTTTACTATGTATTCATTTGTATATATATATATACTCAATCAAAAAAGAAAGTATGCACATTTTGAACAATAATATTTTTACTATTGTATTCGAAGGGATATATTAGAAAACATATCAGCATTTCCACCGACCACTTCAAACTTTTACAGGAATGTTTTTTTCGGTAAGTTTAAATGTCAAGTGGTCAACTAATGAAAATAGGTTTATGGTCTGTAAAATCTGAAATGTGTGGTTAATAAGTGCGATTTCACTCGTTTAGAGTGTTAAAGTGTCCAAGTTATAAAACCCTCAGATTTCAGCCGTTTTTCTTTCATATATGAATCAATAAGATATCCCATATTTACCATGTTATCTTCCCAGCCTGTACTGGTGCGGACGTGGGATTTAGGGGAAGATGCATGGTACCCAAGTATCAGCAATTGTATTGTACTCAATATATCCCAATTCCTTTTCATTCCTAAATATCCGCTACATGTAAGGGTCTAAGGAATATCGATGTGGTAAGTATTTAACAATATTCACAATATAAAGTCCTATCAGAACAATATAAAGTCCTATCAGAACAATATAAAGTCCTATCAGAACAATATAAAGTCCTATCAGACCTACACTTATATATGTCCTTGAGAATGGCATTGTAACACGAGTAGGTTTTTTTTTTTTTGTTCAGTACATTATGGGATAAAAAACGGCAGTATATTTAATATTCGCTGGTATTATTAAAAGCTGGACACACTGGAAACTGGTTATCATTATGACAGTTCTAGTAACGGTGTGTGGGCTAGTGTTGCTGCAAGCAGTGGTACATGGTAAGTTCAGATATTTTATTGCTTCAGAACCAAACAGATGTAAGTCTGAGTTTGGCATTTACTGGTTTCACTTAATGCCCCTTAAGCTAGTATCTCAATGGGCTTTGCAGCTCGCGACTAGTTGGAGATATAAAGTTGTGAGAAAATACGCGAACTAGAGACACTTTTCACTTGGAATTACACTGAATTGGTATGTCGCACGAATGTCGTACAAACTCCCGGCGAAATTAGGGCAAAAATATCCCGGGAGATCGCATACATGTCGATCGAATGTCGTGCAACATTCACGCAAAAAAATTGTGAGTGTCGTGCGACATTCGCGCGAATGTCGTGCAACAGGCGCGCGACTTTCGCCATTTCCTCACAAAGTTGTCTCACATTTCTCGCACTTTCTGATTCACAGAAACGAAATTGAGACGGGTTCGAGACTCCGGCGATGACTGTGACTATTTTGCGAGAACATTTGTCGCGCAAATGTTTTGAACATGTTCAGAATTCCAGCGACACTAGAGCGAGGCCCTGCGATTCACGCGAGGTAATTGAGAACCCCTACGAACGTTTCGAGACATTTTGGAAACTCCATCACGAATGCCATTCGCAATTTCTCACCAGCAGTCGCAGCCCAGTGAGATACATGCTTAAGTGAGCTACATCTGGTGTACAAAGGATGTGTGTAGGTTTCTGAAGCTATCTCCTATTTATCATGCAATCGAAAGATATTCCATGTAAAACTTATGTCTAGATGAGAAACAGTTTTTGGCACTTTTCTTTTTTATCTGCTACCCCAACTTATACCTTTTTGACGCGGTGATTTAAAGTATTACCTACTTCTTTATTACATAACGTGTTAAAAAAAAATCAAAAGAGATATAGACCAATAAATATTATAGAAGACATTTATAAAGAAGAATTTTTAAAAATACGTTATTCCCCAAATATATTTTTATGGTAGTGTCAGGGTTGGGGCCCTGAATTAACCACCTTACATATAGTATAGTAAACGGTAATTAGGCCTACATTATTCTAATCTACAAATAATATAATACTAATAGTATCTTTAAAAAAGAAGTAAAACAGGACAACAACCAAGAAAAAATAAAGACAGATAGAGATAAGTAAAGATGGTAGATAAATACTTCCAAAGTGGATTCATGGTTCCAAACAATATCATGTAATAAAGGTCTGAAGTGTATCAACTGTAGCGCTCTAAAACGTGTAACCAAGGTTGCCAAATATCTTCAAATTGTGTTTGGGAACAGTTTTTTAAAATATATTTATTACAGAGCTGTCTTTTTACTTTAAATGTATTTGCCAGTAATGGCCACGGCTTAATTTTATATATATTTAATTGGAGAGGCCGACAACACATTGAGCACTCTCCCAAAGTCAACATTTCAACAACAATACTTATTTTTTTCAAACATAGAAGAAAATTGATACCTAGTTAATTGGGCTCCATTGAAATGACAAAATAAAGGTCCTTCTCCAACAGATCGTATCAATAAAAAGTAATGAGTACAGTGTATTTCTCAGAAACTTCGTGAATGCTAGTGTGAAAGGTGCTTTAAACATTTTGGTTTCATATATGTTTGTACATAGCGCAGGAAGAATTTCCACTATTTGTACTAATATATTTGGTGTGCTTGGTATCTTTAATATGCCATTTCCTTTTTAACCCCTCCAATAACTTGGCAATCAAGAAGTTCTGCGTAATATCCCGACACCCTTTAATCTTACATTTGAACCCAACTGCTGTTATATATGCTTTAGCTGTATTTACTGCGTAACCACTAACTGACAAAAACGCTATAAAGTTAGGTATATGCTCGAGTTTGGGAGGCCACAACTGTCCAAGTTTATAATTTGTTCTAAATGTTTGAAATGATGCTAAACCTGTTTCATGTACCAGTCTTGTGTTGTCTGCCATTGATGCTGTCAGTAATCTTTCCTGCTCACATTGCAAATTGTCCATTGTAATTGCTCTGGTACTGAACAGGGATTCCGCTGGGTATTGGGTGCCAATGTTCTGAAGCTGTCCCACTGTTGGCTATAAATTGCATCAGCTATGCCATTATGAATACCGGATAAATGTTTGGCTTTAAATATTATGTTATTCTTCATCGTGTGAAGAACAAATGACCTGTCCAAGCACTGGCATGTCAGCTCCAACTTCCAACCACCCTGGAGTACTATCACTTTCGACCAGCTGGATGCTCATTACATGGGTAGGTGTAACTTGCAGGCTACTAACAGTACATGTACTCTCTGGCCTGTCCACTTGCACTGGCATGTCAGCTTCAACTACCAACCCTGGAGTGCTATCACTTTCGACCAGCTGGCTACTGCTGGTTAGGGTCCCCGCTGCCTTCTTTCTAATCGTCCCTTTCCTCACTGTTGGTTGTAGAGTCACAGTTGCTCGGCTTCGTTTCCTCTGTTCTATTCGTGTTTACTGTCTTCTTGTCAAAAATTATCACACAGTGATTATTATTATTTTATTGTATTTAATTTTAAGTATTTTAACCCTCATTATTTTTGATAATTTTATTATTATTGATATTGTTATTATTATGATTTTAACTTTTTTAACTTAAAATGTTTTCATATTTTTTTCACCCCACACAAATTGTTTGTTCGCCATTTTGTCTGACCAATGGCCGGCATTAGATCCGCAGACACCTGGTTAAAAATTTAAACATTATCCAACACATCCTTCACGATATTTCCCTATAAATGTACGCTAACGACGCTTTAAATCTTCTAAAACTTCCTGTCACATTATTATTATTTGCAAAACAGTTATTTTCATTATATCTTTATAAAACAATTGCCCGTAATAATTTCACAAGTAACAATAGATTTGAATATTTTTCTGTTTGTAACTTATCTTTAATTATTTTTTTAAGCCCAGTTTTATTTAGTGTACACTTTTGTAAGTATGTTTTGTGTATGTAATATTTTACGTTAACATTAAACAGTTTACAAATTATTTTTAATGTTTATAATATCAAATAAAACTGTGTTCCTATTCAACTGGATATAATCCCCTTTTTGTAGATAAAATCTATAAAATCTTCTCCAATAGCCCGTTCAAAGATTTAGCGACAGTCATAAAATAGGTGCTGTAGTGTTTTTAGCTAATGTGAACAAATATTGTTGGGTCTTTCAAAGAGCAAAATGGTAAGATGAAGAGGTAAAACCGTTCTTTTGAATATCTTGTTTGTGATGTTGGAACTATAGACAACTTATTTAATGTTTTATACAAATTTTGCTTACAGATTTGTCCTTTAAGAGAAGTTTATTTTGATGGAAATACTGGACTTTTACCTAAATTGAATGTTTGGTTATTTGTATTTATTTTTTCTCGTATATTGTTACTATACCAAATAATTATTACAAATTAATATATCATCCTTGACTTGATAGCCGTTAATAAAGCTATGCACGGTAGAAATTAAGAAATTAGTTTCACTCGCCTGGGGGACTAGTAGCCTTAAAAAGTTAATCGGCCCTTCGAAAAATCACTGGTTCCCTCTCGCCTACCCCCTTTTAATTTTAAGATTGGGTTGATCCATAAAGCGAATTACAGATGTAGCGTGTAGTTCATGTTGAGAAGACAAATCGTAATAGTGCTACTAAGATTTTTATTATTTTTATTTTAGGGAACTCACTTAAAAGGTGGTGTATAATATAGATTTGATACTATCTCAAAATAATACAAATTCGCAATACAACATTAGAAACAAACATCCACTGGCCCGGGGGCTAAAATCAGTAAGGATTTACTCGGCCCCCCCCCCACTTCATACATTTTGCCCCTATATGTCAATGACTGTAAAATGTAATTAATATTTTATTTATTTTAATTATCATCATTATTATTATTATTATTATTGTCGTTGTGAATCGTTGGTTAGTTTTGTATTTTGCATATTATGATGTAAATTATATTTTTCATTTTATTGTTACGGTGTAAATTATGTTCTATTTTATTATTAAGAAACAGATAAATCGACGGGAGGGACCAGATGCTTGAAATACAAATTTATTTAGATAGTGTATCTTGTTTTCAAAAGTAAGATAAATATATAGCAAACTTACTCTCTCCAGATACCAGGCACGTGTCCATTAAATAAAATTACAATATGTTATATTCTTTAATTGAAACAAATCTTGTGTCAAAGCAGTTTAACATCTTGTCGGTTAGCAATTCAAATTATGAATGAACAAAATAAATGAAAGACGCTAAAACTTACTGTTTTCACTGTTCTTGTTTATATTCAGTTAGTGTTCAAACACTATCCAGGCATGACAAAATTGGGGTGGGGGTGGAGCAATGCCGAATTTATAAGGGGGCAAATGGGTCAGTTATCTTGGGCCCCAATACCAAAGGGGACCTCAGATTAAGGACTTCCATTATAAAGAAATGTAATAATTATAAAATTAGTTCTATACAGTTTTGTAACTTTAGCAATAAGTAGAATTAGTTCTCTTATATTTTAATAATATCTCCATATTTTATTTCTTATGTTTGTAAAAAAAAAAAAATTCATATATGTTGTTATAACGGTTTTATAAAAAGCTCGGAAAAGTTTATATATAATTCTTCTTTTCGTTCACATGCTACAGAAGGACATCATGATTATACATATCCAAATATATTTTGTTTAAGATAGCTCTGGAAGCGTCACTGTACAACAGCAAGGAAGTTGTGTGGACAATGTAGACAACAGTGCACTGCTGACAAGGTAGACAACGACCTACGTACTGTTTGCACACATCCACTGCAAGAAAACGTGTATCATGTGAACTGATATATATATATATTAATTAAAATATATTAACAAGGAGATATGTCACAAATACATTGTATTGGTATGTCACAGTTACTAAACCAGTAATTACCTTCATATTATAAATAATAATTACATGTAATTATTTTACCATTAGTTAAATGTTTTTATTGTTAGGTGAAGCCGCTTGTATGGACAAACTAAATAACTGTGGGGCTTATGGCAAGTCTGTCTGTGTTGGTCAGTATGAAGCCTGGGCAAAGATCAACTGTGCTAAATACTGCAATAAATGCC
>JAULBS010119683.1:0-14289 GCA_032355785.1 Symmetromphalus regularis | reverse complement strand
ACTGAATTTATGTAACTGTAATATTATATTTATTAACCAATTTGGGAATTTATAGTCCAGAAATTGGGAATTTTCAGCATCATTTGTCTTTGGGTAGGGGCCGATGTTCGGTACCATATAAAGCCTGGATAAATCCCTGTGCAATAGATAATAGAGTTTTAAGAATTACAAGTGTTACATGTATGTCAAGGAATAAACAAATTCAAAATCAAGTATTAACAATTATTATGATGTTTGAGTGAGACATTTATGTGCAAAAGATTCAAAAATAGCAAATACATGAATAGATATATATGTAAATCAATTAAAAGTAAAAACTAAAATTTAATATTAAACCTAAATAAATATTTTTAACTCTAGATGCTAGGAAATTGCATCTCAAGTCATGTAAAGTTAAAAAAAATAAGAAAATGTTTTGTGCTTTGCATGCTTATTTAGAATTTTCTTCTAATTTTAACCCTAGTAACAAACCATGTATTTAATGTATTTAAAGTGGTGCTTCAGGTACAGTGTATCTCATTTGTGTTAATTAAAAACTATGTATTGAACTGACATGGTAACAATCATACTTGTGAAATTTTTGACGTACACAAGATTTCCAGGCTAAAATTTGATGGATTAAAGAATTCACTGCCATTAATGGATCCGTTGGATAATTTTTCGATCTAAAACAGCAGCATTTTCCATAAATTTCAAAAGAAGATGCTCTTAACTGCTATGAACAAGAACTTAATGTCTGGACAGCCAACATGCTTGCCTATGTGTAAGCAATGTTTTGAACCAGCCTAAAACATATTTAAGACAATCTAGAACTTACTCTTTCCCAATGATCGTTTTGGCATCTTGAGCATCTCTGAACTGGTGCATCACCAATAATTAGGGATGTAATGACATGGCCAAAACCATATTGTGATATATTGCAATACAGCAAACACATATTGTAATACATACTGCAATACAGTCTGATTAATTACCAAGATGTTATAAAGTCATATTTTGATACTATCATACTAATTACTAAATATATCTCAAGCAGGCAGACTAGTACCAGTTTTTGATGAAAAATGAGAATATAAAGACACAGTAGATTTATATGTTTTAATTAAATTTAACTTTTATTTTTATAACTTACTGTCATAGTCATAGGTTTTATAAGATAATTTAGATGGATACTCCTTAGATAGATATATCGTGATACATGAAACCATATTGCAGTATGTATTGCATTCAGCAAGTATGGCAATATACTGGTATATCATTGCACCCCTACCAATGATACAGTTCACATATTAAGGGCTGGTTAAAAATATTTTGTCTCACCAAACTTATTAGCTGCTGTGCAAGTTCCTTTAGGGAAAGACAGCAACTTTACTACATTCTGTACCAGTTTAACAGGTTCTCACTACCCTCATCTGGTTTTAAAACACAAAGTACTTGTCAGCTCTCTTACTTTGCTGAAATCTTTAAAAAATTGATTTATAATTGTTGTTTATCTTGTTTGCCACTCTGATTTATGATGTTGTATGTGCCAGAATCGATCAATGATAACAACATTTGCCAACATTCATTCATAATAAAATTATATCCGGAGCTAAAAACAACTACATTATAACATTAATGGGAAGACAATTGAGACTAAAAACATGCACATGGAAATAAATTTGATCAATAAACGAAAATAAACATTTAAGTGGTTTTAAATGATTCTATATTTTTTAAGTACAGGTACATGTATATGTTAAAATATTTCATGTCTGTGAGGGACAATTATAGTATGTATATGTTTTGCTATTGCAAAAAAGTTAAATAACTACAGAGTGACCCCCAAAAGCTATTTACTTTTGTGCTGGGGGCGTGCGGGGTTATGTGGGGTGAATGTGTTGTAAACTAAGTAAGTAAATAAGTAAGAAAATAAGTAAATAAATAAATAAAATGTTTTGCTTTTGCATACATGTACATGCTTTTAATATTAAAATTATTTATTTATAAGGTAGGACAAAAGAAATCATACCAGTGAATTATAACAGCAAAACCAACAATGCCAAAATTAAACAACAAAAAAAATAAAAAATAAAAAAAATAAACCCCAAATAACAACATACTGAAATATCAAAATAATTTCATTAAGGACTAACAAACAACAGTTTTTTTAGAAGATTTTTCAATTTACAATCATTTTTTTCTTCAAATTATGACTTTGTTATTTCTGAAACTGTCAAAATTCACATGAGATGTTAATGAAATCAGAAATACTCAACAATTTGACAGTATATATCTATACATAGCTGGGAATATTATTGCTAACATTCTCCTATGCTATAATCATTAAGTTCTGTAATTCTCTATACATGACAAATGATGACTTAAAAGTGATTGACAACTTCCAGCAGCTTTCTTTTAAGTGCAGTTGTTAATCAATCTTAAAAGTCAGACTCAAAATTTTAAATGAAATCTTGGCTTTACAGAAAAAGTTTCATAATCCACACTGAACAATCAGTTCTGGAGGAGGAGAATTCAAATCTATGTACACACTGAACAATCAGTTCTGGAGGAGGAGGATTCAAATCTATGTACACACTGAACAATCAGTTCTGAAGGAGTAGGATTCAAATCTATGTACTAAAGGAAAGGATTGGTTGTTTAATGAAACCTCAGCATTTTGTTTAAACAGCTATCAGGTGTCACAAATATTTTGTGAATCACAGCACAGTCTTTACAAGAAACCTGTTACTGCCATATAGGCTACTCATTCTGTTTAGCAGCAAAGGATCTTTTATATGCACTTTCCAACAGATAGGATAGCACATACCACAGACTTTGATAAACCAGTTATAGACCACTAGTTGGTGCAAGTGGCATACACCTACCCTTTGAGATTGACGACTATGTGCTGAAGTGGTTATCTAATATGTGCTGTTTTGGGGAAAACCTTAAAAAAGACTAATAAATTGTACATGTATATTTAAAATGTCAAATTTTCCTAGAATAACAAGTCCAAAGAAAAGTAGAATGACATCAATAAAGTTATTTATGGCAACATAAAGAGAACTTTTCTGTTTTGTTGATGACTAAAACAAGTGAAAAGATTCAAGCTTCAACCTCAATGAAAAAGATGATGGTGTTTTCAATGCACTGGCAAATGCATAACACTTGTTCTGTAAATTAAGTGATAATAATCTATAATTGATTTTCCAAAACAGATTTTCCAAAACATATACAAGAATTAAATATCTGTGATATTCTTGTTTTCACACATAATCAAAAAGCATGGTATTACGAGTTGATTCTCAATTTTCAACATTTTCACAAGTGTACAACTGTAAACGCTGCATATGGAGAGGGGAATAGCAAGAAACACCCAATGTACACTTTGTTAAAGAGTTGGCCAACATAAGTAAAGAAAACTAGTAATACATGGGTATTAAAAATAAAAGTCAGCAAAATACTTTGGCTCTAAATATTTGAACACAACAATAAAACTTAATATGGGATAAATAGTCTCAAATCCTACAAAAACTATCCCAGCCTCAATTACTTAACTCAAGTTGTTTGAGATACAGTCCATTTTTGTCAAAATGTGACCCATCAATTGACTTGTGAATTCTATAATGAATACATGTAATTCTAAAATCCGTGTGAAAAGACATTACTTCCACATGACAATTATCCAATTGGCTTCACACGTTAGTAAGGATTTTTAACTCAAACTCGCAGAAGTTATAAAAAAATTGACAGCAGTTGTTAAAGAAACTGAATTACCGTATCATCAATTTGTTCACTTCAAGAATTAGCTTGACTTACAAATGGGTCGACAAAATGTTTTTAGTGTGTCAAGTATGAAGGTAGTTTTAAAAATGAGATCGACTATATATTTTAACACGTACCAACTCATATAATTTTTTTTTTTAATTTCAACTTACCAGTAAATTGAAAAGTTCTTTACAGAATACATGTTTGTGTATATCTATTAAAAAACTCAAAAGTTTAAGTTATGTCTTGGTAATAAGAGGATGAAATAATTACACTCTGATGATACTGCCAGTTTGTGTTTCTGGTTTTTTCATGCTAAAATAACAATGCAATACCACTTAACAAACATTCTGCTGATTTTTCAGTAGATAAGTCTAAGAATGAGCACAAAAAATACGCTTTCCTCGACACTTCCTACAGTATTTCTGCATCAGATTCCACAGAAATATGTTTGTTTTAAAAACAACAATTCAGCTTTACCAAAATATGAAGAAAATGTAAAATTCCTCACAAACAGCTTACAAGACAGGTCACTGTCACTTGAAAGGAAAGGAATATTTAATTACTGCCGAGCATATTGTTTAAACAGCACAGACCTAACCCCTCAAGCAGCCATCAGTTATTAAACAACCAGTACCATATTTTTCAACACTTAGTCTGCAAAAAACAAAACATGCCACTATAAAGGCTCATCGTTTTGATTATCAGCAAGTGATGTTTTATATTCACATTCACAAAGATATTACAGCACAATAAACACTCCATGACCAGTCTGAAACAAAAACAGCCCATTATGAAATGTAATTTCAGTTTCACAATTCAAAGCAATATTTTTTCAAAATCAGTAAAGCCCAACAATCATCAATCAATGCTTCATGCTTCTTGAAAAACCTTGCCCCTCAACCACACCCTCCACATAAATGGATACAGTATAAATTATTATTTTAAAAACATCTACAGACTGAAAAAATATGTCCTAGAAATAGCATTGTTATTAACCAAACGTAAATAAATGCCACTTACTGTTTGTTAGTATAAAGCAAATTGATTTAGCAAGTTTTCCCAGGAACCCTTTTACAACTATGCATGCAGAAAATCGTTACCATCAATGTATAGTATATAACTGTTTGATATTACACCTACATGAAAAAGCTGATCAATAAGTAAGCGAGCAGCATCGATAGATCTCTGTGTGACAGTCAACAGGCGCAAAAGAGAGCTAGTATTACAGCGTTCACGATTATAGTGCTGAATCCATTATCAGTTCGACGTTAGCAAACAAATTATACTCACAGAAAAAAGGTTTTGTACATTACGAGCATTCAAAAGATATTTCAACCTGTGTGAATCACAGTAGTTGACAAATGAAGACCTTGGTACAAGAACTCGGCATCCCACATTTTTAAGACTTTTGGTACCATTATAACAAGTAAACCACACTGGAATTATTAAGGCAAACACTTCCTTCATAATGACTCTCATATTAAAGTAATACAAAAGTGCATAAAAAACTATTTTTCGATAATGTCAGTTTGGTTGACAGCAAGAACCCGGTGGCCCATATCATTATTATTATAAGATACCTATATCATTATATTATCAATGTTTGTTATAACCTGGTAACCTATCACAAAATCCTTATTTTCTCAAAATGGCCACGATGTGGGTTACCAGGTTTTTGCATGCAGGTCTTCAATTCATGGTCTTAATTTCACTGAAGAAAAGAAATATTTATTTTGTTTTAAGTTATTGTCTCTTTTATTTATTTACGAGTTAATATTATATCTGACAAGATGCATAATTTGTTCCAGATTTTGTTATCAGTTAAACTTCATAAGAATTCCACATTATCTGTAAAACTGTTTGATTTTTGTTGTTGTCATGTGTTACCATATGAAATACATGCAAGTATTACAGTGATTGTGAAGTTAGGTAAAGAATAATAAAATCTATTTCCGTTGAGAGGTACAACTTTATATGCACTTTACCACAGACAGAATACATACCACAGCCTTTGTTACACCAATTGTAGAGCATAGCCTGAAATGAGAAACGGTCCAATAGGTTCACTGATGGGGATTGATCTGATGACCAACAACACCTCAGGCTGATGCTCTACCTCAGAAATACAGCCAAACAACTCTTGATACTAATTAACTGCAAACATAATTATAGCACTTTCCTTTTATTTGTATAGACATGTGCAGGTTAGAGGCTGTTCACAATAATCAACAATTTCCTATACATCCAGACTCTACACTCTGGGAGAGAGGGATCATCGCCAGCACATAAATTTATATTAATCATTAAATTGTTAATATTATCCCAACCACATTTGACATTTTGTTATAATTGTTGTGATAACTCCTGATTATTTTTCCCGAATCTATATTTGTGAGAACAATAAATATTGACCGCGAATGTTGCAACCTGCAGAGAATGCATGTGCACTGATATCTGAATGCTGTGGTGATACCATTTAGATCGATACCATTTAGATCATCTGTCATATCAAAATACAGGTCAAACATTTCATGTACTCAAAGAACCAAGATATGCTAACAGATTAGCCATTATCATGTGTATGTCTGTATATATGCATGGTTACAACAAAACTGAGAATCCTTTTTGGATGATGCACTAAATTTTAACAAAGTTTATCGACAGCAAAGGAAAGGAATGTTTACCAACATTTTACGGGGTTAGAAATTAAGGCTAATATACATTTAAAGCTACATACTGTTTACTGTAATAATAGGAACCCGTTATGAGGATCATCCTCTCCCACCCCTCTCTGATGCCAAATAATGCTATTTCTACAGAATGACCGTGTAAGCAGTTTTGTATATACGTATTCAAACATGACAGCTACAGGGTAGCACATACCAACAACCTTTAATATAAATTTGGAAAACTCGTAATGGGGCAGAAGGTCTAAGGAATAAATATTTTGTATTTAATGATATTTAATGTTTGTAATCCTTTCAGACATACACATATTTAAATAATAATTATTATTGTAAACTCTAATTTACTAACCATATATAGCTTCACTCCCCAACATAAAATCCTCAGCCGACTCCTTTCATCACTCCAGTTCAATTGCTGATCATCACCATGTGCTATCTAGTCCATGCTGCATCACATGATCAGCAACTACTTTCCAAAATCCATATCAGATCATAACGTACCTGTTAGTATACCATCTTCACAATTCCAGTATTCTTCCTCATTAACTAATGCTTTTTTTTGTTTAAAATTTTGTGATCATCCAACAATGCAATAAACTGCACGTGCGAACAGCCAACAAACCAAGTCATGCGAGGTACACAGAACGTGTACACCTCTGTTACTTTGCACGTGCAATGTTATTGTCGATACCTGACTAGCATATGCCATATCTTATTCATTATTTTCTCAAAATTCATAGAAGTTTTAACCAAAGTGGAAATGACATACTATATGTAATAAAAATATGTTCCATATTGAGCATTATATTTAGTGAGACTCGTGATTTTTTTGCATGAACCCACATGTCCTTGAACATTCAACATTACTGAAAATGGGTGGAAGTATCTAGAAATTTGTATGCTTTGTATGAATAGGAAAATGTTGATAAATATGAATGAAAGAGTTTTTGTTTGTTTTTTAATAAATCGGTCCTTATACTAAACAGATATAATTTCTATGAAATGTCTGGTTGATTGAATAAGAAAATTAAAGAAACATATTTATAAATTTTCTAAAGTTCTAAAAGATATGATAAAACATATTGTTTTCAAGTAATTACACTGTTACTATTTTTAGCATCTCTTATCAGATCATGGTTACATGCTAAAAGAATTCCTTATTTTATGGTATATTTAGTAATTTTTATTATCACTGTTTGATAAATGTACTTAGATTCTATACAAAATATGGCAAGACTCTTAACAATTCACAATCGTGACAGATTATGTAAAGCATAACATAAGTAATCATGGTGAAGGGTATGTAAATATCACCTGTGATCAGTCCCAACCATACGAAAACAGAAATAAATACTGCCTAAACCAAAAGATAAAGAAAGACCGCCAGCCTGTGTTTTATGTCTAAATGTTACTGGAATAGTTCCAACTGGCATGGGGAAAAAGATAGCTTGACATTTTAAAATCCTTAAGCAACAAACACTGTTGTATTTTCAACAAAAAATTTACAAAGCAAGG
Source organism: Symmetromphalus regularis (assembly GCA_032355785.1). Taxonomy (NCBI): domain Eukaryota; kingdom Metazoa; phylum Mollusca; class Gastropoda; order Neomphalida; family Neomphalidae; genus Symmetromphalus; species Symmetromphalus regularis. The sequence goes on along the minus strand of JAULBS010119683.1, from coordinate 6,334 downwards.
AATAAGGCATAGCTGTACCCAGCCGAGATAGAGCGGTTTATCAAGAAATTCCTATACTATCAGTAGACCTATTCAAGGCTGGATTAAGACCTGGGGAGGGGATGGGGGGAGCACTTAAGCTTCAGAGGCCCCTCAATATAGAAATTAAGTTACATGGTTATTTATTTATTTAATTATTTAATGACACCCCCAGCATGACTAATAAAAAAATGAACGAAAATGAATGAATAGAAATAATTTTATAATTATTACATTTATTTTTTAAAGGAAGTCCTTAGTCTAGGGGGTCCATCTGGCAGGAGAGCCCAGGGCAATTGCCCCCTTATAAATCTGGCCATAGACCCATTAAAGTATTTCCTGCTCCATCAGTGGTTCATAATTGGAATATTAAAGGCTGTGGTATATGGTGTTTTTCCCGTAGAAAAATGCACATAAAAGACCTCCTCCTGGTGTCCTACTAAATAAAATGAGTGGCCTACACTGAATATATGACAGACCATGTGTCACAGATATTGTTTGGATGATGCTTAACAGCCACTAATTGAACAATGTGCTGCAGTATGATTAAACACAATTGTTTTTCCTTTTGGAATAGCAGCAGTATGTCTAAACTGATCTGAGAAATAATTGCAGGACTTGATCTAATTACTATACATACCTGACTGCTTGTAAATGAGTGTGACATTATATCTAAACGACATCTTGCTGTGCACCCACTCACCCAGTACAAGAATAGCATGAGCAGACATTGTTAACATGCTTTTCACGAAATTCATAAAATATACAAATAATTCTACTTGACTGCTCTTCACAGGTTGAAAATAGCACTTTGCAGGCATGAACAAACTAAAAAATCTGCATAACTCAAAAATAGGTTGTGCCAAAACAATTTGCAAAACCTATTTTGGTTTGCTTTGTTTGTACTCGAGAAAGTTTGATATATAGAAACTTTATTTAGCTAATTTTACACGTAAGGTAAATGGGTTATGCAAAATAAATTTGCATAACCGATACAAGAACGAAACGATCATTTGTGCAATTTATGCAGGCCTGCCTTGCAAAGCAAAAATAGTGGTTTTCTTATCAAATGTTTGTGACTCTAGGATAAAAGAAAGTATATATCGCAAGGCAGCTCTGTTTTAGATCTGTTTTGTCCATTTCTGTTTGATACATATATCAGCCTATGTTATGACTAAATATTTCTGTGTATGATGTTCACAATACTGAACAACATACTGGTCCATGGAAACATAATAAAAATAAAAAGTAAACAATAACAATTCCTCAAAATGTATGCCCAATACCAACATCATACTGGTTTACCAGTATTGCAGAAGCATCTTTTTTCCACTTCCTATCCCCTTTTCGGTCTTCAACATATTAAGAGTTTATTTTGAAAATGTAGTGGTTACATGTGATAACTGAACAATATTACGACACTACAATTTCCATCAAAAATTAATATAACCTTATTTAATGAAATGTTAACAGATGGACCCATTTGATCTATTCCAACCAGTGGTCCACAACTGGGATAACCAAGGCCATGTGCTGTCCTGTCAGTAAGAAAGTGCATATAAAACATCCCTTGCTGCTATATGGATTGATCACAAAAACTTATGTTTGACACCTAACAGCCATTGAATAAACAATGAACTGAAATGTCATTAAATAGATTGGAATCAAGCTCATTCAACAGGACATTTTCCTATGTGCTTTGGTTGCATAATCAAACCCCCTTTTGTGGACTCATTTTCCGATTGGATTTCCATCCCAATGACTGGCATATCAAAAGCCATTGTATATGCAACCTCACAATGTCAGGGGTCACTCCGAGTCCATTTGGACCCCTGACCAATATAGTTGATAAAAACCTGGGCTGAGAAAACGTATTTTCATTGGAAGCATCGTAGCAGGAGACGATTTTGAGGCATCCAATCACAATTCGGTTTTAATGCATCGACCTTCACCTTATTGATGTAAATAATGGATCACAGAATAGAGGTAAAAATGAATGGGAGTACAAGGGTTATCAATTTGGAATTACGTCAGTTTCAAAGGTACTGTAATACCAAATAAAAGGTAATGCAAAATAATGACAGTTGCCTTCTTCGTAAGGAATTGTTACCAAAGAAGAACAGGCGCTTTATATTCAAAGATAGTTTCACAGTGAAAAAGCAACTTCACGACAAGAACACGACAGTTGCCGATTTGGCTTATAAAGCGAGCGATCTGATTGGATAATATTTTTAAGTATGATATCACCAAAACTGTTTTCGTATAGATGGCGCAGTAAGCAGCCCAAGTTTTTATGAGCTATATTGGTCAAGGGTCCAAACGGACTCTGAGTGACCCCTGACATTGTGAGGATGGTGTGGAACAGGCTGGGTATGGTTCTCAAGTGTTTCTGATAAGAGTCGTTCATTGTATTGTCCTATGTGTACACAATACTAATTTTCAAACCCCACAGTATGCATAAAAGATCCCGAGTAACTCGTAATTGTGCCTTGGTTGTTAATAAAAATATAGTTTGTAAACACTAAGGACCCAAGAAACCGCATTCAACCTCTAATTCAAAATAATTTTAAAAACATTTCAGAAAGAAAAAGTATAGTTGGTTTTATTTAACGACGCCTCTAGAGAACATTGATTTTAATCTTATCATCGGCTATCGGAGGTCAGTCATATAATCATTCTCACATATGTATTTAGAGGAAACACGCTGCATCAAGGGGTCTTTTATATGCATTTTTCTGGAAAACGTTTCGGCCATGTCAAAGAAAAAAGCTGATTTATTTTTTGGTAGAAAACCATTAATTTATTGGCATGAGATTTGCACACAGAAAATACGAAATTCTTTGTAATTTGAAAACGTTTATTTATTGGCATGATATCGGTATTTACAATATACAGGGTGTCCACAATGTCTGGGTACATGGGGATTAACACATACTTTCAAAACAAAACAATTTTATTTTATTCTAATATTAATAAATAATATTTTCAATATGATTTCCATTTTTTTTCAAAGCATAATTTGATGCGCATTGCAAAATTCAGGTGAACTCGATTAAATAGGTCTGCACTGAAATTTTGAAAAGTAAAGTATTTTTTATTTAATTTAAACAAAATTAAAAAAGGTAAATTATTATTTTTTATATTTAATTGTTTATGTTATGATTTTATTTACTGCTAAACCACCACATCTGCCCCTTTTGGAAAAATAACATAAATAAATATAATAGTGAAATCCCCATGTACCCAGACTTTGTGGACACCCTGTATTTATTACAAATGCATTTTGTACTTGGTAAGAAATCTTACTAATTGTTGCAAAACGTGGAATGTTAAAGCAAAATAGCAATATGTACACCAGAACCCTGGAATTAAAACCACCCACGGGACTGGCCAAAAGTGGTCTTAATTCTGACGTGATCATAGTCCGAGGTTCTGGTGTATACATAACAAGTTAAGCAACACATACAGTCTTTGATGTTTGGTTGACCATCTCTCAAATTGCGGCTAATTAATTTTGGTTTGTTTTGTTTAATGACACCACTAGAGCACATAGATTTATTAATCATCGGCTGTTGGATGTCAAACACTAGGCTATTTTGCCACCTAGTCAAGTGTGAGCCTGTCTCCAACGGGTTTTGAACAACAATCATCAGCTTGAGAGTCCAAAGTTCTACCGTAAATTAATTTGGGAAGCCTCACCTAAACTCCAGAAATGATCAAGGGGCTTTGTATTTATCCATCACACTGACTTATATTCTGACATCGACCTGTTCTTTTTTGACAATGAAGTATTATTTTTTGACGTGTGTTTACCTATCACAATGAACGGTAGTCTGACACATATGTTTACATATGATAATGAATTGTATGCTGACACTGGAGTGTTATCTTCTGACACTTGTATGTGTTTACATCACAATGAATTGTATTGTGACACTGAAGTGTTATCTGCTGACACTTCTATGTGTTTACACAACAATGCATTGTATTCAGACACTTTTATGTGTTTACATCACAATGAATTGTATTCTGACACTGAAGAGTTATCTTCTGACACAAGTGTGTGTGTTTATATCACAATGAACTGTATTCTGACACTGGAGTGTTATCTTCTGACAATGGTATGTGTTGACTTCACAATGAATTGTATTCTGACACTGGAGTGTTATCTTCTGACACTTGTATGTGTTTACATCACAATGAATTGTATTCTGACACTGAAGAGTTATCTTCTGACACAAGTTTGTGTGTTTATATTACAATGAACTGTATTCTGACACTGGAGTGTTATCTTCTGACACTGGTATGTGTTGACATCACAATGAACTGTATTCTGACACTGAAGCGTTATCTTCTGACACAAGTTTGTGTGTTTACATCACAATGAACTGTATTCTGACACTGGAGTGTTATCTTCTGACACTGGTATGTGTTGACATCACAATGAATTGTATTCTGACACTGAAGTGTTATCTTCTGACACTTGCACGGGACTGTCTAACAAAATAGGATCACGTGTGTGGATCTGACGTCTTACAGGAAGTCTTGGCCGGTAGACTAGAACGGCTATGAATATATAGAGAGCCAACAAAGCCAGAAACACTCCAATAGTCAAATCTACAAAACAAAATAATCTGTTTATACGTACACACATACACAAAGAGAAGCAAACCAAAACTTAAAAATGTAAATATGATCATCCAAAGTAAAGTTTGTTTTATTTAACGTTGCCTCTAGAGCACATTGATTTTTATCTTATCATCGGCTATTGGACGTCAATCATGTGGTCATTGTGACATATGTCTTTAGAGGAAACCTCCTGCTGCCGCCACATAGGCTACTCTTTCCGATAAGCAGCAAGGAGTATTTTATATGCACCGTCTCACAGACAGGACAGATAAACCAGTTGTGGATCACTGGTTGGAACGGAAAATAGCTCAAACTGCTAATGGGTCCACTCAGAAGGATCGATCCGACGACCGACTGGTTCACAGGCGGACACGCTACTGTTTGAGCTAGATCAAGCTTTTAATTAAAATAAAATATAATCATCCAAAGCAGGGTCATCGAGATCGGCAGTAAGGATCGGAACTGGGTGCTGTCTAGGATCCATTGAGGGCATGGGCGACAATCACTTCCTGAAAGTACGGAGCCGGTGGGCTTCCTGGAAGTGGGAGTGGGGGGGACGGTGCCGGGGGAAGTGGTGGAGGCATGTCACAGCCTAATTTTTGTTGTGAAAATCCATTGTTTTTTAAATGCCTTTTCCCGTCTAAAACCTTCAAACTATACTAGATCCTTGTGTACTTGGATATATTATTTGCATTAAGACCACATGGTTAAGTGTTACATGGATATCATAAAGAGAAATACTGGAAAAGAGTTAATATTTAGGCATGGGGTGGGGATGGGGGAGGGTTGGGGGGTAATTATATAGTGTCCAAAAACTATGTACTGGATTTACGCCCATGATTGTAGAAGTCCAAGGGGTGAAAACTAATATATCTATTTTATATTAAAAAATTTACAAGCACTTGGGTGTCCACCGGCTACGAGCCGACCCCCACCCCACACCCGCCTCTCAGTGGGCCTGATCCAAAGAGAAGAAACTCCAGTTATAATTAAAAAAGGCATACTAGCATGTTGTTTATGTTGTAACTGTTAAAGATATTTACAGGCGCGAATGCAGGATTTCTGAATTAGGAGTCCAAATGTAATGGGTAATGGTTAATTATCACGTCCTTCCACTCGTAAAAAAAACTACCCAATCCGCCCCCCCAACAAATTCGAGAAAAGGGGTGCGCAGACTCCTGAATCCGCTACTGATTTGTAATACATAATCTACAGAAGAAACCTGTTATTGCCACGGCCTACTCTTTATAGTTAGGTGACATCTCACACACACTTTACCACAGCATACAGTAGCGGAACCAGTGGAGGGTCCAGACCCCCCTTTTGTCGTATTTTTAAATTTAAAATATATTTTACGTGTGGAAGGAACCATTTCGCCCCAGTCCTATTCAGCCATCACATTTGGGCACCCCTTTCATATTCGGGCAAAAATTTCTAAGAAGCATGCAAATTAGTAAAGTTTCTTGTCTGGTTTTGTTTTTTAATATCATTAATAGGCCTACAGTAAAAATGTGTAGTAGCCTTAAAAGCATATTCCCACGGAATTTAAGGGTCTTTGTGCTCCAAATATTAATTACGAATAAAACTTCCATGCATTTGTGATGGTTGATTGGTGGTTGTATTTATTTTCGTGCTTATATCCAATTAAGGTTCAAGCACGCTGTCCTGGGCACACAACACAGGTTCC
>JAULBS010119672.1:0-14291 GCA_032355785.1 Symmetromphalus regularis | reverse complement strand
TTAGAGGAGTAATTGCCCATTTCAATTTTAAACTTTGATATTCATGGGCCCCGGTGCGGCGCACCGGCTGCACCCCCTCTCGTGGGGCCTGGTTAAAACGTCTTGTGTGATATGAAAGCGAGATCTAGTAAGTTTCATTCGTAATCAATATTTAGACAATTACGTAGGACTATGCCTTTAAGGACATTGTTTAGATGCATGTATGAAGTGAATAGATTTTAGTGTTTTGTTTGTCAGTATTTGACTGAACAGCACCATTTTTATACTTTTCAATGTCTATAATCATTAAAATATTAATTTCTTTGAATTGCCATTTGATTTTGGAAATTTATCTTTACTGGTTGTATTTGTATTATTTTAAGTAGGCAATAGTTTTGTTTTCTGTATTTTCTTGAAGCCTTTTTTTATTATCAGTGTGGTTTAGTCCATACTATATTCCGGACAGCACAGATGATCTAGTTTCTACAAGATATTCGACAGTTGTAATATCTTATGCTGAATTTGATAGTTTCAATGTTTATTTTGGTGTTCTGAAGTTTTAAGTTGATAAATACTTAGCGTAATATTTGTTGTTGGGAAAATAAAGTATTTTACATAATATCTATATTTTTTGTTTTGTTTTTAATAATTTATTGTACACTGTAAAATTAGACATAGGGACTGGCGTATAGTTAAATAGCTGCTGTGACATATATATGTACTGTACAATTACTAATGATATTGTTGAACTGGTTGTAATAAAAAGTAAAGAAATATCCCAAAAAGTTAAATATAAAGGTGTCAGTGTATATTTTGCTTCAATAAAATGTTAAATTATTGAATGTGATATTATTTAAAGAAACTTAATTTTTTTTTATTATGACACAGACTGAAAACAGAGTTTAGGAGTGTGGGCATATCTCAAAATCATCATTTAAACTTTAAAGGACTAACTGTTTGCATATATATAACATCTGATGACCATAGAATTACAAGGTTCTAACTTGTGTGGTCTTCACTAGAAAGATACTACAATGTACCATCACACAGACTACCGTTTCTTATTAGCACCAAGGCAAGGGGTATTTTATATGCAGCATCTCAGACAGGGGGATGGCACATACCATCTTTATTGCATCAGAAGTAAACCACCAAAGCAGTAAAGGGAAATTGATCCAACGACTCATCACACCTCAGGTGGATCCTCTGTCTCTCGAGGTACATCCCATTCCCTGTTTATACAATGAAGTTAATATTTAATTAATACTTTTATTTGGTATTCGATATTATCTTAATACCAGATACATTACAACTTGTCATGTTTATATACTGAATTCTTGGACCACGTGTGATGGCAAGACTTTCAAAAACTGGTCTGATGGTGGTCAAGAATCTTGATGCTGGCATTTGTTTTATCGTCATCATACCTAGCATTTTACCAAATTGCATCTCATATGGGTCAAAGTTAAAGGTGTCACGTAACATTTCATTGACTTTAATTCTTCTAAATTAATGTTACAGTGGCTATTGTCATCTTAGCAATAAAGTGACAAAAGTAAAGTTTGTTTTATTTAACGATGCCTCTGAAGCACATTGATTTTAATCTTATCAGCTATTGAATGTCAATCATATGGTATTTCTGACATATTTAAGAGGAAACCTGCTGCTGCCACATGTGCTACTCTTTCCGATAAGCAACAAAGTCTTTTATATGCACTGTCCCACTGTGTCAGGTACTTTTATGCTTGAAACATCTATAGAGTTACTGCAAAATTAGCATAATTAAAATTAAGAGTTATTTGACACCTAATGCCCACAGTTTAAATAGAGGCTTTTGTCATCTCTGGACAACACTCTTATCGTGATCAAAACTGTATCTCTGCACAGTGAAGTCCAAGACCACTTATATAATCTGACAACAAATTTTGCCAGTAATGGAATCAAAAATAAAATTGTGCATTTTTTCTCTCTCTCTCTACTGATTTTCATGTCATTGCTATATGCAGTAGAGAATAAGAAATGAAAATTTTAAGTCTTAGATATTTACATATCTTTTTAGTTACTGTGTACCTGAAGATCAAATTTCATTTTTAAAATGTTGATTCTAAGCCTGTTGATCAGCATGCATCTGATCTCTGAAAATGGAATCCATATATCAACTTTTTGCAAGTAAAACCTTTTTTTTTTAATTTTTTTTTTTAATTTAATTTTTTTTTTTTTTTAATATTTTTTTTTTTTTTGGTCTGGCGAACTTATCTTGCTTAACAAATCTGTATCCTGAACAAAAAGAAAAAAGTATGGTATTACTACTAATAAAAAAGAAAACTGTGCCACGTATTTTTAAAGTAGTCTGTATTTTATTTTCTAGACACACCTCGATGGCATCCAATCAAGTGGATCAGAGCAGTTTTCATTACAATCGCATGAAAAAATCCTCCCCACAATACCACAGACCATCTCTGAAATCCGGACCTGTAAATTAAATATATCTACATCCAGTTCAGACTCTAGTCTTGGTCAGATCACATATTCTGGATCTAGAAGAGTATTTACATGCAGCACATGTGGCTTTGAGACTTTGCATAGATTTGCTCTGCATAGACATCAGCGTATCCACACTGGGATGTTTTTCAGATGCCATCTCTGTAGTTGTCGCTTTTCTGAAAAATACAGATTTCAAAAGCATTTGGAAGGTCATGCAGGAAATTTAGCATGTAAAGTGTGTGGTAGACATTTCAAACACATTAATGCACTCAAATGCCATGAGAAACGTCACTTTTCTGACCAGCAATAACGTGGTTGTTATATGAAGTGCGACTTTGCATAGATTTGCTCTGCACAGACATCGGCGTATCCACACTGGGATGTTTTTCAGATGCCATCTCTGTTGTTGTCGCTTTTCTGAAAAATACAGATTTAAAAAGAATTTGGAAGGTCATGCAGGTAATTTAGCATGTAAAGTGTGTGGTAGACATTTTAAACATGTTAATGCGCTCAAATACCAATAGAAACATAACTTTTTCTGATCAATTATAAAGTGACTATTGTTGGTTTTCAGTATGTAATCTCGTATACATTACCTTTGTAATTTATTCTTAAAATTGTTTGAACCATGTTCTGAATTAAACAAAATGGTGATAAACAGGAATGGATCTAGAGGATCAACTGTGGATAGTGGGTTGAAACTGTTCGTGTTACCAGTGCAACGCTGATAGTGCAAATGCAAAGGAGATGGTTGATTCCTGAGGAGGACAGGCTCTTAATGCTCACCCCTGGATCAGCCTTAGATATAAACAAAGTGGATAAAAAGAACTACTGGTAAATGAACGAAAAGGCACTAGACTTGTTTCTATTTTTCATCCATAGGGATTTGGATATAGCTGCTTAATAAATGTTATTGTTTGTTTAACAACATCCTAGTACATGTTTTATTCAGCAGTTGTTAGGAGTTAAATATAGTTTAGGCTACACATTGGTCTATAGAGGTTTCGTGCTACTGCCACATAGGCTACTGTTTCCAATTAACATCAGGAGATCTTTTATATAAGCTTTCCCATAGACAGCACAGCACATAACATGGGCTTTGCTATACCTGTTGTGTACATTTCAGAATGGATGTTACTATAATGGCAGTGAAAATGTGTTCTTGTTCTAACCTGTACTCTAGGTTATTCTATCAAATATTGCTGACATGTTTTATTCTTTGTAATTTAAATCGGATGACTGCTGCACCATAATTAATATTATTATTGAAAATGTTGAAACTATGTCGATTTACAGATTTGTTTTAGATTTTTAACGTAAAATTTAAAAAAATAATAATGATAAATAAATGTTAAAATCCCAATAATTTACAACTAATGGAATCTAATTAAAATCGTATCTCAAACATTGATATGATTTCACTTACAGTTAATTCTGTGTGGAGTTGTAGTTAAACATCTAAACAGTTAACAAGGTATGATCCTGTCATTGGTATGGCCTGGATTTTATACCGGGGGTTTGGTGGGTTGGGGGCGAGTGCACTGAAAGTACTTATAGGATTGATAGACAGAAAAAGAAAAAAAAAGTGGTGAGGGAAAAATGGTAATTTTCAGGGGATCCAGAGAATTGTGTGTTATTTTCTCTTAAAGAAAATAACCAATTGTTATCACTTTTATCATCATACATATGTGAAAAGGATATCTTGATCATTTATATTTATCTGGAGGAAAACTTGTAGAAAAATGTTTAATGATTTGTCATGTAAAAGATATTGATTTTTTTTCACTGTCAAACAATCTAAATATACCATTTTACTAATTTTTTGTTGTTGAAACGATAGCAGTCACAAGTATCTATTTCACTAAGTGTCTATAAGGAATTTGTGGTAAGGTCACATGTACATTTTTGTAGATGGAAATTTTTTTTTAAACACTATATATGATTATAACTTCATTTGTGTGATCATGGTATTTTTACCATTACAAAATAGACAAAGTATTTTAAAATGTTTTGGATGGGTATAAATTAATAATCTTAATTATCACTGTTTTGACATTTCCTTTCAGTACCATACTTTTCGATTGTTTGAGATACCAGCATATTGCACAGTCATGTTTTTTGTTCATAAATACATCGTTACTGGCCATGTTAATTAAATTAAAAATTCTTTAGATTTGCATGAATGTGTTTGTTTGTTAGAAAGGTTTAATTTGTACATTAATGTTAATCATATCAAACTGATTAGTGTTTTGTCTTCATTAGTGTGTATTTTGTTTTCTAGAATGGCAACCATAGTGGACCATAATCATTTAATAAGTCAGAATCTAAGGATATAGTCCTTGAAACTCTAGAAGTAGACAACCAAACCAGTTCTAAAAATAGAATGCTAGCAGAGGGCCAAGGTTATACCATAAATAGAATAGCAGATGACACAAATTATACTACAAATAGAATCTCTATCTTGCATTAAAATGGAAACATATTCAAATGTACTGAATCCTGTATCTGGAAGCAACAATTTCCTGTCTGAATATTTCATTCATCGACAAGACAGGTGTTTCCAGGGATATGCTCTTGTATCCAGTAAAAGGTGTGCTCGTGGAACGACTAAAAAACTAAAACGTTCCTGTTCAGCCAATCCAAACCAAGATGGCAGTACATCTAAATGTTTGGTCTATTGCAGCGAGTGTGGGGTCAATAAATTCTTGTTGATATGTATTAAACATTGGCTATTGGGGTCAATAAATTATTGTTGATATGTGTTAAACATTGGCTATTGGGGTCAATAAATTATTGTTGATATGTGTTAAACATTGGCTATTGGGGTCAATCAATTATTGTTGATATGTATTAAACATTGGCTATTGGGGTCAATAAATTCTTGTTGATATGTATTACACATTGGCTATTGGGGTCAATAAATTCTTGTTGATATGTGTTTAAACATTGGCTATTGGGGTCAATAAATTCTTGTTGATATGTGTTAAAACATTGGCTATTGGGGTCAATAAATTCTTGCTGAGTACTCCCAGTTAACAAAATTTAACAATAATTATACATCTTTATCTGTTACAAAGATGAAAGTTTTTAAAATTTATTTTTATTTTGATTTTTAGCATAATTTTAGATGAGTTTATGATGACAGGCAAATGCAGAAACACTTCACAACTCTATAATTACAAGATTTTATCTATTATGCTGGATCTTGTAATTCAGGTAGTTAGTCGGGGCAATATAAGAAAAAGCCCACATAACCAACAAATTGCTACAAAAGGTTTTTTGGTGTTTTTAAGTTTGTTCAAGTGTACACAATAACATACTAAAATTCTATCTGAAAGTGGGAAAATTAGGTCAAATCCAATATGGCGGATATTTGTACTTTTATACAGCAGATAATAGACAATATTTTTAGTTGAATCTGACAAATGTTGATACAAGCATGAAACTTGGCATGGATAGTCTCAATGGGCCATTCTTTAAATCTGATCAATGACCCATACGAAATTCCAAGATGGTGGCCATTTTTTAAGATGGCTACCACATGTTTTCCTGAGAAAAACCCTATTTGTCATAAAAAAACATCCAAAATAAATTGCTACAAAAGGCGTTTCTTGCTATTTTCAGGTTTGTAGATGTGCACACAGTAAGAGATAAACACATATATCAAAATTAACCAATAGGAAAGTGGGAAAATTAGGTCAAATCCAATGTGGCTGATATTTCAACTTTCATACAACAGACAAGGTTTTTTTCTAATTTTAAATGTTGATAAAAACATGAAACTTGACATAGATAATCTCATACGGTCTTTCTTTAAATTTGATCACCTTATATGCGGCAGATGTGAGCAATTATTCACCAGTAATAGAGAGGTCTGTTTTCAGGTTTTCTGAATGCAGCAAAAAAGCAAGTGAATTTTAATAAAATATCCCCACTATTTTGACTGCATTTTCTGATTTAATTTTCAGAAAGTTTGTGCTCAATGCTTTCATCTCTGTATAAGATTACGTTTCATTAAATAAATTTAAAAAGTTATAATAAATTCTTCATGTAATTTTATTGTCTTTTATTATACATATTTATAATTTGTACACAATGAATCCTGTGTAGATTTTATTCTATTTTTAATCTCAATACTGGCTCCAACCCAGAGTGAGAGCTCTGCATGACTTAATGGGTTGGTGTACACCACTAGCACTGACCAGTGGTCCACAACTGATTCATCAAGGCCGTGAAATGGTCTGTCCTGTCTGTGGGGAGGTTTTATATAAAATATCCCTTTCTGCTATTTGGAAAGTGTAATCTATGTGGCAGTAGTCAGTTTCCTCTAAAGACCGTGAAGAATATGAAGAATCCGTGTACTTATCAGAAAATATGGAGAGTTGAAAACTAAATTTAGAGAGTCCATTGTGAATTATGAAGAGTCAACATACATGTATGAAGTAGAAATTTTATACCCAATACAATATGGCATGTACAACTAATAATACAAAAATAATTGCAATTAAATATTGTTTTATTTCATAATCAAAGTTCATACTGATATATATCTTTTTTTCTTTTTCTGAAAAGATAATTTTTAGAGAAATTTAATAAATTATTATTGTACCATTATTGCTATAATTAGTGTAAAACTGGAACCATTGTTCATATTATGATTTATTTGTGTGCACAAAAAGTGACATCACACGGTATAGGTTTAAAATTGCATAGCTAAAAATATTAATGATCAACATATAAATATTTTGTAGCTGAATGATTACCAACTAATTAAGAAGTTGTAATATATATGTTATAACATAGAAATAACAATGGAATGCATTTAAAAAAAATTTTTATAGTAGTGTGTAACCATCTCACCATGTGACAATGCCGCCATTTAATTTTTTTTTTATGATCGATACAGACACAATTAAAATGTTTGCATCGCTGAATTACAGTTAAATATCTAAAAAAAAATAAACATATTGGTAAGAACTGTGTGAATGTTACTGTAATTGGTTTGAAAATTATGCAGCGCATTATAATGATTATCATGCATGGAATGACCGATGCTCAACGGGGGTGTGTTTCCGTTAATGACCAGTTTCCATACATTTCGCTTTTGAAGTATTAAAGCCAAACGCCTTCCGTATTTTAAGACCTAAAATGTCGGCTAATACACGCAATATATGTTGAGGTTTTTTTTATTTTTTTTTTTTTACAAAATTGTGATTTTCTGGGTTAAAAGGAGGATTGACGAAATACTGGTAAACTCCCGTGGAATGCGGGAGAGTTGACAGTTCTGGGCAACATTATGACACGTCATACAGGTTTATATCCCCAAGTTAATCTTTAACTTTATAGATAATAACTTAACTTTGATCAAGATACTTTTAATTGGGCATTCAGTATTGTTGATATCCGGGGCATGTGTACTGAAGAAGTGATCTTTTCATTTGGCATGTGAATAGGATCAGCAGGTTTAAATTCTGTGAATGTACAATTGGTGTTTGTTTTTATATATGTCTTATGAAAGCATCTCGAATTGCTAATTTTTGTTTCTTATCGCTTTACTTTGCAGACTCGAGTTAAATCATTTCCTACAAACAGAGATTCTTGGCCAGGAACTGATGTGCAGTCTAAACACTCCTCCAGTGTAATACAAGGTGATGGTGATGATCTATTAGTTGTTTCATTTTCTTCAGAATCAAACCCTTGCTTAGTTTCATCCAGAAACTCATCTGGAAGTTGCCATTCTCAATCAGAAAAGGACCAGTACCAAATGGATTATAAGTTAGGACAGATGGCAGATATCCCAAAACGTCGTCTTGAAGCAGCAGTTGGTTCTGCAGTGAATTGTTCCGTGATAAAGGTTTATTCTTGTGATCAGTGCGACTATCAGACAACTTACAATCATGTTCTGAAACGCCACCAGCGAGTTCATACTGGAGATTTGTTCAGGTGTGATATCTGTACTAGACACTTTCTGGGAAGTTACGAACTCAGACAACATCTAAAAGGTCATGCTGGAGATCTTAGGTGCAGCGTCTGTGGAAAGAACTTCATGGCAATAAGTACACTACAGCAGCATCAAAAGATACACCATATAATGAAATGATTGAAGTTCTTATACTCAACTGTCATGATCAAAATACTCTCCTCGTAACCAAGTGATTGCAGTTGTTTTATACCGAACTGTCATGCTTTATGACAAGATGCTTCCTACAGCAGTCACAGGAACTAATACTGTCAGTTAGTCCATGAGTTATTTTTGGGGAGTACGCTTGAAACCTAAAAACGTGATAAAACAGACCACAAACCAGATCAGATCAGAATCACTACATGCAATTACATGAAATAATTTTATTTTTGAATTAAATTTCTCAATTTTCTTTTTGTTTGTTTCCTGTACTATACTGTGCTCCATGACTATAATAAAAAAGGCTATGGTATGTGCTGTCCTGTCTGTGGGAAAATGCATGTAAAAGCTCCCTTGCTGCTAATGCTAAAAATACCTCCCTCAGAAGTGCTCTCAGCTTTGGAACTTCTCTAAAGACAGAGCTAAAACCCATGTTGTGGGATGGGTGGGTGGGGTGTATACTTTAACCTTCATTGGATGTAAGTATGTGTAAAATGACTTACAGCAGGTTTCTCCTGGTGACTTCATGTAAAAATTACCAAATATTTTATATCTAATAGCCAATGATTGATAAACCAATATCCTCAAGTGTGATTAAACAAAACATTTATTTAGTTTTGTAGCAATCAGGGTTTTATAGACTTGGACTTTGTTCAGTTTTTGGTTTATTTTCATGTTTTATTTCATAATAAATACTTAAACATATAAGGATGATTTACTGTCTTTTTTGTTTATTTTTATAAAGAGTGTATTCACTTACTTTTTGTTTCAAGAAAAGTAACATTTCATGGGAGTAATAATTTCATGGATTCATGGATTTGCTAAAATTATAATAAAAGGCAATGCGCAATTTATCGACAAGCTAGAGAATCTGGTAGTTGAATATATTATTATTATTATTATAATCGTCTAATGGACTGATCAACTCTATCGGTTTTATCTGTGACTCACAATTACTAGACATTGGTTTGGGATGGGGCTTTCTTGATTTGTAAAAGGAATCCTAATATGATGTTAAACGTTTTGACTGCTCTTTTTCAATTCTGTAACTGGTTCTTTATTTATGAGAAAACTTAACTGTCAGTAAAACTGAACATTTTTCGATTAAAGCATCTAGGGGGAATGAGCATTTCCTCGTCCATCTGGGTTAGTATCACTCAATTTATATGACCTGGATTCGGACAATCTGACATATATACAACTACAAAAAGTCCATCCCAACCAAGGGAAGATTAATTTGACCCGGGCTTCCCTAGTGTTGTCACAACGGCCAAGAAGGAATCCGGGTCACAAGATCTTTTTAACAAGAGTAGGGGCAGGCACTAGACCCTTAAAGACAAAGGCCACTCCTATACCCCTCCCCCCAAGGATCTTATTAAGGATGGCTCGTCCTCTGACGGGGAAGCTGCGGGGATAGGGGGGAGGGAACTTTGATGGAAATAGGGCTGGGGGACACTGACCCACTCAAACTAAATCAAAAGAGTGGGGATGAAGAAATAAAATCCCCCCTCCCCAGAGAACCGATGTGAGCACAACGGAGATAATTCTCCCCAAGGGCTTCCTCGGTTGCCAAAAATGACCCAAAAAGCTCTTAATATCAAAAACGTAGAAGGCCCAAAAAGTCCTCTCTAGTAGCTGAAACGTCAGAGATGGCCATTCATACAGATTCTACTTCTACTAACAATACACCTTTAGTAGATGGTTTGGCAGGGTGAGAAAGGGAAAATTCAAACAGGGAGCAAAACAGCGACATACTCGCCCAACCCCCCAGGTACGGAATTCCCAACCTAACAGATCCACTTAAGATACATTCTAAAGTCCATTAATCCACGGAATGGGAAACTCATGGCGGAAGCTCTCAAGAAAGATAACAAAGGCTTATCAATCAAAACCATATTGGTCTGGTATAATGGCTATTTAGACATCCTCCTTAGGGAGGAAACCCAAATTAGGGATATTAATTTCGATGGAGTTCCTTATGTACTCCATCCTTATGTCTTACAGGCAGTTAAATGTGGCAACTGCCAGCGTTGGGGTCATACCAAGGACAAATGCTGGAGCAAATATACTCATCCGGTTTGTTTTAAGTGTGGTCCCAAACATCCAAAAAAATCCAGGACTTCCCTCTTGCACTAGACCATTAGTGTATCAACTGTAATGGTAACCATTATATCCACGATAAGTGATGCCCCGAATATGACAAGGCTTTAAAGATTTTAGAGTCTAAATTTCCCACCCCAATGTAACTTGTATCCAGGAGTGTGGATCCGGTCAAATAAAGCCGGAACAATTATGACCAAAGTTTCTGGTTTTAAAATACCGGGTTACCGATCCTGGTTCCACAATAATAATTGCATTAGACAGGGGAGGGGAGGTGGAGGGGTGGGGTGGGGGTGGCTGTCCTAGTCAAAGATAAACTTGTGGTCTAACTATCCCAATAATACCCGTAGCAACCTATTTAGAACATTTAGGAATAACAGTGCACGGGGAGGGAGAAGATATTAATATCTTCAAGATCTAAGTGCACTGTGGTACTGGGCAAAAGGACATTACTTTTTCTGACTACTCTGAATACTCATAATAATAATCACTCCATAGTTGTAGGTGATTTCAATAGAAGGAAGTTATGCATAAGTTTGATTTTATCTGCCTCAACAATAGTTCCCCAACATATTTATAGGACATTAATGATGCTAGTAGTTCTCTCGATCTGTCCCTAGTCTCCTCTGCTAATAGCACTAAATGTGAGTGAGAAATATTAAATAATCTCAACAGTGACCACCTTCCCATTTTAGTGCATTACAATTGCCACACTAATTGGGGGATTATAGGGAAAATTATACCTGAATGGAAATTAAATAATGGGAATTGGTCTGATTTCTATGAAGAATTTCAAAAACTTAATCTTAAAGAAATAAGTTTTCCCAACATAGATACTTTTAATTCTAACCTGGTGAAAACTATTATTAATATTGCGGACAAGCACGTTCCAAAAACCAAACCTACAGTCAAAGGAAAATCAGTCCCATGGTGGTTTGAAGAGATTGGGCAATTAATCAAAAAGAGAAACAAGTTAAGGAAAGTTTTAAAAAAAAACCAAACATCAAATAGTGAAAAATTACTTAAAGAGGCTAAATTCCAAGTTTCCCAAAATATTGAAATAGCCAAAAAGTCCTATTGATAAACTTTTTGTAATAAACTTACACCAAGACTTCCTAGCAAAAGAGCCTCGGAAATGACCAAAAACATTCAAGGAAAACAATATCCGCCTATAAATATATTGGGTAAAAATAAAACGTATCAAACTTATCAGGAAAGGGCTGATATTTTAGGCAATAACAATAACTTACCTAATAAGTTCAAAAATAATTTTAAAAATTATGAAAATTCTGCTAAAATTCCTTTAGATTCTAAATTTTCCAATGATTCTCTGTTGTTTAACGCTCCATTTACTATGCAGGAGATGAAGGCAGCATATGCTGATAGAAAAGGCACAGCCACCGGTCCTGATAAAATCAGTTATGTCTTCCTAAAACATATGCCCGATTCTTTTTTTTTACTAATTTTACTAAACCTCTATAACCTTATTTGGTAACAAGGTTATATACCTCGACTGGTTATATTTGCCCTACCAAAAATAGGGAAGGATTTATCTGACCCTAAAAATTATAGGCCAATATCCCTTACCTCAAATTTATCAAAAACTATGGAAAGCATGGTTAATAAAAGATTAGATAATTTTCTTGAAACTAATGACCTGCTTTCAAACTCCCAAAGTGTCTTCAGAAAATATCATTCCACAACTGACCACATTGTAAGGCTACAAACTCAAATTAGCCAGGCCTTTTATAAAGGCCAAGTAGTAGTAGGAGTTTTCGTAGATATTGAAAAAGCCTACGACATGGTATTGAAAAAATGGCCTATTATCTAAAGTTTATATATTAGGCATAACGGTCCAGGTGTTCAATTTTATTGAACGCTTCCTTACTAACAGGGTAATTAAAGTTAATGTAAACGGGTACTTTTCGTAAGACATTAAACTGGGTAACGTTATCCCACAAGGATCCGTTATCGCCCCCACTCTCTTTAATATCTTTATTAAATACCTTGCCCAGATACTTAAAACCGATTATGAAAATCGGAACCCATCCGAGGTATAAATGTAGGTCTCTTCGCTGACGATACTACGTTCTGGAGGGTTGGCCAAAACGTAGCTTTGTTGGCAAGATACCTACAAAAAGATCTAAACTGTTTACAGGATTGGGCGGATGATTGGGGAGTCAAAATATCTATTACTAAAACCCAAAACATTCTATTCCAAAATACCAATAGCACTAAGTTGACTAACATTCCAAAACTTAATTTAACATTAAATGGCCAAAAAATCCCTAAGTTAAATCAATAAAATTCTTGGGGGTACATTTTGACCAGAATAATAAATTTAAAACATATAAAGGCGACCAAAGACACTTGTAAAACCCCGTTATATCTTCTTAAATCTCTTGCTTATAATGCCTTCATTCTCTCCAGACTCCAGTATGACTCCCAAGCCTTTGGTATGACTACAGCTTCTCTCCTACATATTTTAGAAAAAAAGAAATCAAAATTAAGCCCTTAGAACAATCGTCAGCGCAATAGCTTCTACCCCTATTGACAGTATACTGTGGAATTGGGTGTCGCACCTCTTTCGGTTCGCCAGCGTATATTAGGCCTCTCCTACTATTAAAAAAATCAGTATAACACCCAAAAATCCAGTGTTTGACTTAAAAGCTGCGACAGATTCAGGTCAGAGAATCAAGCGTACGGCTGATCTGGCAGATACTTTTGCAACCTTTATTAAAAACAATTATTTCTGAATGTCCGGTCAATAATACTTTCTATCCCCTAGGCAAACCTATAATCAGTGCAGTTCTGGAGTATGTTAGCACTACCGGTGTCAAAATATAAACTTAAATTCCACTAGAGAGGGTATATGACCGTGTCTGGTGCCTTCTCGGAATACACCGCCCCTCTTATTAAATTCTCCCACCTAAATAAAAAAAAAATAAAAAAAAAAAAATTCTAACATATATGGGGACTGCGTATTACTTCCCTTGAGGTCTCCCCGTTACCATATAAACAACTCTTTTTATTCAATTATTCTTTTCCTTTGTTTCTCTTCTTAATCTTATTTTCATACTAATTATGATGGCGGACAAGTGGACTTTTATATTTAATATTTTACAAATTTTATTGTTTAACTACGTTTTTGTGTTTTAACTGTACAGAGACAAATAAAGGATATATGTGTGTTTTCTTAAATGTATTTCTTTTACAGGTTTTAAATTTAAAAAGAAAGAAATGTCAAAAAGACTGGCAGGAACCTTTCAGGTTTATTTTAACTTAAATTTATAAAAAACCTTTTAACAAAAGTAAATAGTTTTTTTTAAAACATTTCTTTTAAATAATTTACATTAAATTAGAAATTTTGATATATTTTCTTGGGGTGCTCTTTTAACCTTTTTATTTTTAAATAGTCACGTAATTCATGACTATTCTGGCTGTAAGCAATTGTGGTATGTAAGTTTTTGTCACAGCCAGCTACCCAGGTTGGTGTCCAACTGAGCAATCAGACATGGTCATATACCATGTCGGGCACTCGTTGGGTGGGGGGTGGGGGTGCGGGGGTGGGGGGGGCCTATATTAAAGAGGTAACTGCATCATAGGG
>JAULBS010119661.1:0-11308 GCA_032355785.1 Symmetromphalus regularis | reverse complement strand
TCGTTAATGTACAACAATTCGGTCTCAATAAACCTACATGTTTTATGGTAGACATTTAGAATCTATTTCATGATCGGACTAACATTTCAAACGTTATTATATGCTTTTGGTACAGGCATATCGTTAATGTACAACAATTCGGTCTCAATAAACCTACATGTTTTATGGTAGACATTTAGAATCTATTTCATGATCGGGCGCCTCTTTGACTAAAATTATGTTTGATTTATCTGCAATATCTTTCTTCTTCCTGGCGTGTTTTCGTATCATGTTTGTTAATAAATATACTTATTCATTATGTTTATAACGGACCTGTATATAACTGATAAATAAGCTGGTTTAGTGAAAGCGCCACGTTAGATAGTATTTATAACCCATTTTAATATTATAAAACTGATTGGGTTCAGACAATACAAATGCAGGATTGTTGTATTGTCTTGAAATCACTATGGAAGGAAATGTTGGGATCTAGCTCAGTCGGTAGAAAATTTGAAGTGTTGTGGGCGTAGGATCGAATATCCTCCCTTCCCAACCAGTGCGCCACGACTTGCATATCAAAATATGTGTTGTCCTGTCTGTGGGAAAGTCCTTGTAAAAGATCCCTTGCTGATAATGAAAACAATACAGTGAGATTCCTCTGATGACTATTGGTATGAAATGGCTACGGGTTATGTTTATGGCTGGTACCAACTTGGTCCAAGTACGCCATTTGTCGTGAAAGCCTCATATTACCATTTTACACTGATACATGATCATCACGATTTATCCTGCTCTTCCGTTGGACTTTGACTTGTATAGAGATATGTTCTTTAAGATTAGAAAGTTACTGTACAAAGACTGATGTTTATACCACCAAACTTGAACATTTACATTCGTCTTCGTGCGTAATTTATCTCAGATAATAAATGTCACTTTGTAAATGATGGCAAAACTTTCTCCTGGAATATAATTGATATCGCGAGGTTACAGTTATAAAACTGATTTATTTCGGATAAAAATGGTTTATATGGATGATGGTCCAGTGTCATTGTATAGATATGCAAGGAACCACAAAACGTGCCAATTTACAGTAACGTTTGTGCATACTTTCTTAGATAACATGGTTTCTTTGTAAATGATGACAAAACTTCCTACTGGAATAAAATTGATATCAGGAGGTTACAGTTATAAAACTGATATATTTCGGATATATACATGTAGATGGTTAATATGCATGATGGTTGAGTGTCATTGTATATAAGAATATACAAGAAACCACAATTTACTGTGACCTTTGTACACACTTTCTATGATAATATGTGTTCCTTTGTAAATGATGACAAAACTTCCTATTGGAATAAAATTGATATCAGGAGGTTACAGTTATAAAACTGATTTATTTCGGATATATAGATGATGATTCAGTGTCACTGTATATATGTGCATACAAGAAACCACGAAACGCGTCAGCTTACAGTGACCTTCGTACGTAATTTCTGTGATAATATGTGTCCCTTTGTAAATGATGAGAGATCTTGCTACTGGAATATAATTGATACTGGCAAGGCACGGAGGAAGTCTTCATTACGATGCACAGATCGATTTGTGTAGCGTCAAACTCAGGCCAAGTTCATCGAACTGGACATTTTTCCTTAACACCTTGACCTTGTATTTCTTCGCCATTTGTCGATGGCCTGGTCGACAATTGGTTAAATGTGGCATTCAGGATAGTGAAAGTCAATCCACTCAAAGTATCTAGTGAGCATTTTATTACTTCCAGTATTGTCATTACTCGTGCCGACTGACCGCGATAATAGACACTAAGTAAATAGATGAGGCTAATAATGAAACAGAATCGCTAAGTTGCTTTAGCGTGTTGTAGCATACAAAGCTGCAAGTATCATAATTATCGTTCCATTCCTGCCCTTCTTAAGGAGATATTGTCCAGGATAAATCAATCAACCAGTGTGAGACCATGTCACTAACCGACCTGTTAGAGAACAAACATTTCACAGGGCCCGTGTTTTGTCTGACAGTCCAGAACGTTGCGGCTAAATACGAGTAAACACATTTTTATTCAATAACAACATCCTTGAACAACACTAGTCTGACGTTCGTCAATGGCTGTGCTCTAGACGAGGAGGATATGGTCCTATTTCGTAGAAACACACACTTGCGTTCTGGGTTATTTTGCGCTTGATATAAAACCATTGATACTGCTACCATGCGCTCACGAACACTATCTCATTCTGAACGTAAATTGGTATCATCCTTGTTTTAATTATCATTAGATATGTGTTGTGGATAGATAGGATTTTGAACGCTATAATAAATTTGCCGTTCAAATAATATTATATCCTAACCATTTTAACAGTGATTCGTCAAAGCAGGCACTCACCAATTTGTCTAACCACCCCTTTGAATCTGCTGTGTGGAGAGATATTTTCTGAATTAGATACTAGTAACACTTTTGTTCATTTCGGATTTCACGAGGACAAGACTGATTATTTAAAGATACCATAACCCTAGCATATTGATTTAGGTGGGAGTGGAGGTGACTCAATGTTTTCAATATAATATTAGTTTTGAATGGGGAATGGGCCAGAATATATTTACAAAATTGATTTACCATTTACAAAATTGCTTTATCATTCAGAAAAACCTATTTGATTTCCCATGTCGATGATTCAATAAAAAATAATATGTTAATAAAATTACCCTTTTATTAAAATTGGATTAAGGTTTGAACGAACTATTTAATCTTCGAGCGTGGGTGGAAGAGGCGTTTTATTATTTACAAGATAATTATGTATAACCCGAATTTCGCTCTGTGCGTCTCGCCAAGATCAACACAGTTACTGAGGGTAATTTAGAACACGTTCAACATGCATGGGGGTTCAAATATTTAATAAAATGATAGTCATCACCACGAGTCAAAATCGATATGGTTAAATCAATAAACAGCAAATGCGGGGTCCTGATTCGTTTAAACTTGGGCTTCTCCTTCGTTTATTTGTGTTGCATAGAGACAGTTCACGCGTTCTCCACTGCTGAAGTGCTACTACACCTAACATAAAATAACAGTGGCCGATCCATAAAATCCATTTGGGAGTGGACTATAATATGTAAAGTTTGTTTTATTTAACGACGCCTCCAGGGCACATTACTTTTTATCTTATCATCGGCTATTGGACGTCATACATATCTTTAGAGGAAACCAGCTGCCGCCAGATAGGCTACTCCTTCCGATAAGCAGCAAGGGATCTTTTATATGCACCGTCCCACAGACAGGACAGCACGTACCACGGCCTTTGATACAATAATATGATGCCGATTCCGCGAATTCTTTAACTTTAAATAATAATTGTTATTTTTTAATGTTATTCAAAACGCCAAATTTAGGTGGCTGCCCCTGCCCCTATATCCGCCACTGGAAATGTGGTGTTGTATGAGTTGTTTCAATTAGTACATGCTATTGTTTTGAACATCCACATGTTACAACGATTGGTGGATCAATTTACCAGGTGTGAAGAGCATCTGACTGCCGTGTTTGTATGTTTTAGTCACTCAAACCAACCTATCTAAAAACGTTACACATCTGTTGCGTTCTCTGTGCTTTGAAATTGCCGAACTTGCACGTAAACTGCAAGAAAAAAGAAAGGAATGTTTATTTTAATAAAGCTCCTTTGATTATAGAAAAATGGTAACCTCCACTGAGGGGATTCGAACCATGATTCTATGTTTGGGAGTCCAGTAATTTACAAAGTGAGTTATTAGGTGAATTCGCTCTAACTACTGTCAGAACGAACTCTTTATTCTATGTTCACTACTACATACTCCCTTTTCAAGTGAAGCTTCGTTCCAAAGCCATGGAGCACCGGCAGTTAAACGCAGGTTCTGGACGGGTTTTATTCATGTTCTTGTATTAAAAACACACCTAGACCCTGCGCCTGTTTCAAATGTTTAAGACGAATTTTGATTTCCATTGAAGGGATCGAACAAAATAATAATGTCATTTTTGAACACTTTATTTTCCTGAATGTAACGCATTATGTAGATGTTTTTTAGGGTATTGTATTCATCCTGACTGTAATTCTAGAAGTGTTCACACATTTAACGTACCCATTTGTGTCTGCCACAGCTTTCCGACTCTGTTTACTTCGCAACTATTAAGTATCAAAGAAACAAACGTTACCGCCACATAGACAAACAGGGTCAATTTCATTATTATGTCTAGGTTATGGGTAGATTATTGAAACCTATGGATTAAACTTTAACCCTAGGATCGAAACCTCTCGGTAGACCTACTCTCGGATTGGGTTTATCTCAGTGTAATTAAAGTGTTAGGTGTTGGGACTAGCCAATCAAATATGTATTTTTAATACAATAGCTCGCATTTATAGTTAGTTTTTCTCTCTCTCTTTATTTTTTTTTATTGTTTTTTATTTTTTTGTCACTTTTCCGCCCCGGATTAGGTGTCTTCCTCTTAAGGCGCGGAATCCGGGGGGGGGGCATGCCCAAACCAAATGGATGTGGGCATGACCAAATTACTTACGATTACGGTTTATTTCAAAGTTCGTAGTATGTCTTGTCTGTGGGAATGTTCATATAAAAGATACCTTGGTGCTAATTGAATACTGCATGTCAAAATTTCTAAATGTTTGACATCCGTTAGCTGATGACTAATAAATCAATGTGCTCTAGTGGTGTCGTTAAACAAAACAAAACAGAAAGAAAACCTTTCTTTAATAAAGTCATGATATATTGTACTTTCTTTTTGTTTGTTTGTTTTTGTATTTTCGTTGCATTCTTACTCTTCTTCTACTACTACTTCTTCTTCTTCTTCGTGAAACTTCTTCCATCAGCAACAACAGATATGATGCTGACGTTAAAAATACGAAAATCCTCCCAAGTGCCAGTTACCTTCATCTTAAGTAGAAACATTAAATTTGTTCTGTCTATTTATCAAATACACTTTACTCATCTTTTTAAGACGAGATTTTATCTGACGTTTCCTTCAATAATTGATTAAATATGCACATTGTGAACTGCAACTCGTGATAAAAGGCTTGAGGGGTTTATATCACAAAGTGGACGATTTGTTTGCATTATTGACGTAATAACATATTGCATTTGTAGAAATGGTCGGCTTATGTTGGCTGAGCAATTGATATTGTGTAAATTATCATTAAAGAGACGAAACCGATAAAGAGAAAAACATGTATAATAAGTGATAAGGGTTCTTCTGAAGAAACAGATAGCAAGTTTGTTTGAAAATGACAGTTGATGTTTATATTTATAGTGATGTTCATGAGAAAAAAAGACAAAAGAGTCCATGGTAATTTTGTTAGTGAGTACAGTTTGTTGTTTATGGGAGTTTTATTTATAGCTATTGCTTAAATAGGCGCATTTAGAAAGTCTTGCGTGGGTGAGACAGTATAATGTATTTCATGGCACCTGTCCTCAAGGATCTGGATATAATAACTGTATATTAAAAATTAAAATTTGATCCGAAACTCCTTACCGTGTACACGTACCTGATAAATTAACTAAAGTTGTTTTTTCAGTATGTATCTGATGTTATATATTCTTCTATGATTATTAAAATTTAGCATTAGTGAAGTTATGTCCAGGTTCTATTTAGTGGGACTGCAAAGGTTGTTTTCACAAAACATTTATTTAAAACGTACCATTTTCTCATCAATTGTTGATATTGGTGATTCACTTTTTTAATCAGGTCCGTAGGAGCCGGGGGCTAGGGGGGCTTGGGGGTTCAGCCCTTCCAGTTGTTTGCCAGTTTTTAATATACTAGTACAATGTAGTTAAAAAAGTCACAGGTAATAAGCTGAAAACATTCCAGAATCGCTATAAAGGGAATTAATATTTTTAAAAATTTCTTGTGGGGCATCGCGTCAGCGGCGCGCGCGGTTTTCCACAATACATTTTATACACCTATAAACATCAGCCCCCCCCCCTCCCACTTTGAAAATCCGTCCTACGTTACTGTTAATAACCACCCTTTTCAGACCATAAATTTATTTAGGATCTTTGTCATGTAACATTTAGAAAGGACCAGTTTATGTGCTACGTACACTTACACCCAGACTAACAAGACACTCAATTTTTGTTTTGATATGTCATTTGTGTTAGTTACAGTTGGTGATATATCTACATAAAATAAAAGGAACACACTGTTCGTGACAAAGCATCGTTAGAACATTACAATAATTCGTTTATCTGTAATAAGTGAAGTGCGACACGCTTGAGAAATGATATTTTATCTAAATGTACCACGCATCATTACCGCCTTTTTTCATCGCTATTTTTCTTTCCTTTTACATTTACTCATCGCCATCTATCGGTTCACTTAATGTGTGCATTCCATAGATCATAGTGGCTATTTTTTATTTATAATCCAATAAGTGACGTGATGCAAGAGTTTGACCCATCTTTACAGATCATACCTAAGGCTTTGGAAATAAAAATAGGTTGATGCGGGTAAATGCCTCTTTAACCAAGAAAATCATCTCTTTAACCTCTTTTGTTTTGATATTTCGGTTGCTGTCTGGTCGGATTGAAGTATTATGGAGTCAAGTCCTCTCATTCCACAACTCATCCACTTGCCGTTTCGTCCATTGCTTCCCTTTTGATCCGCCATCTTGTCACATGCTTGTGGCTGCACAAAAGTTTTTTTATGGAAATGTGCATGCAACCATGTAATCAATAAGTCATTCGATATTCTTTCTCAGACTGTAAGGAGACAAACTCAGCAAGCATATTATGCAAATTATAATGTGAAATTCTTCAGAAAATAATACTAATGGCTAGCCAAATGGGCCAAAGGCTGGAGGGTTCAGGGTTCGGATCTTAGTCGAACCATGTTTTTAATTTTTTATTTTAGTATCTTCTCCAATCAGGAGTGGGTTCTTAGCAAGATACAATGAGGAGGTTTTCTCTCTTGCACTTACCAGTGGTTCACGGCTGGTTTAACAGAAATTATGGTCTGTGCTATCCTTTTCGTGTGAAAGTGGTAAAAAGTAACTTATCAGTAGCTGATCCGAGGGTGTGGGTGAGGGTTTCCGGAACCCCCTTCTCTAGAATTTATATATATATATATAAATTCTAGAGAACGGGGTTCCATAATATATATATATTATGAGTGGAAGGACTTGAAAATTAACAATTTTCCCCAGTCCTGTTCACCCATCACATTTGGACCCCCCTCTCAGAAATCCTGCTTCTGCGACTGCTATGTACCGAGAGCAGTTTTCATTCCAAGGAAACAGAATGTGTCCATTAAAGCATATTTGAACCTTAATTAAATATAAGCATGAACATAAGTTAAACCTTTCAACTTAATTGGTGCGCGAGTTTGGTAGACGTTAAATATGATGCTAACGAGCGTGGTGCAAATAAATTGATGGGAAATACAAGTTCAAAGTGCAATTTTTCTTCTATTTCTGTTTTGTTTGTTTTTTCTGTTGCTTGTTATTGAGTTGGGTTTTTTTCTGATGTTTGTTTAAGCTGGAGAACTAATGATGCTGCAAATGGGACGTCAATCATGGAAGGGAACATATTTCAAAATTTGACAACGTGATTTATTGTAACTTTAAATTCTGGCAGGAAATGTGTATGGTGATAACAGCGTTGTGTCGTACTTTCATAAAGAACAATTTAAATACATGTATCTAGCACATCTGAATTCAATAATAATACGAAAGAATACTTTTACTTTTATTTAATAAATACCTTTTTCAATTTATTATTACAGATAACTGAAATACCTGAAAACTAAATAAAAGTCCATCAAAGCATTGTTATGTTAGAGTTACCGGAATGATTGTAGTTTATAGAACATCGAAACATAGTCGTTATGTGGTTACTCATCGATCCCTTAGGTTGGTTTTTATTCTTCATTTACTTCTTCATCCTCATGTACTTCTCCTTGTTCTTCTTCTTTTTTGTTTTGTTATTATTATTATTAATGACACCAATAGAACACATTGTTTTATTAATAATCGGCTATTGGATGTCAAACATTTGGCAATTTCGACACGTAGTCATCAGAAGAAACCTGTACATTTTTCCATTATAGCAACAGACTTTTATATGAACTTTCCCACATACTAAAACGCACATACTACGACCTTTGATGTACTAGTCGTGCAGCATTGGTTGAGACAAGACTATAAACATAATCAAATAATGCGTCCACCGAGGGGATTCGATCCAACGATCAAAGAACCTCAGGCGAACTCTCTATTAACTTAGCTAGATCCTGTCTACTTGAAATAATATTTATAGAACGTAAACAAATTATTTGGTTATTCGTGGGTCTCAAGAGTTATTGCGAATTAAGTTTCAGCAGTAAATACTCTGGATTCACCTCTGACATTTAGTTTATAATAAGATGCAGATGGGAGCAGAACGTATTTCAGAGTTAGAGCGTCTCAGTGAGGTGCGATGTGCCGTCGGATAGGTTCCCTTCAGTGAACCTGTACTAACATCTCGTTAAAGAAAAAGTAAAATTTCTTTTATTTAACGACGCCTCTAGAGCACATTGATTTTTATCTTATCGTCGGCTATTTGACTCAATCAAATGGTCATTCTGACATATTTTTAGAGGAAACCCACTGCCGACATGTAGGCTACTCTTTCTGATAAGCAGCAAGGAGTCTTTTATAGGCACTGTCCACAGACAGGACTGTACATACCACGGCCTTTGATGAACCAGTTGTGGACCACTGGTTGGAACGGAAAATAGCCCAAAGTGTTGTTAAAAAAGCAATCCTTTCCTTTTGAGTTTAAAGTGAGTGGTACTTTTAAAACGTTTCGCCAGAACCGAGCCAGTATGTTGTGGCACACGTCTATCTGTTGATATCTGATTAACTGACACACCTGTAGTACTGTTGAACAATTTGTTTCCATACGATCTCATAAATCTGTTTTAGACACATACCATTTGTCTGGTTCATGATCTTTCGTGCAGTACGTGACGTTCGTGAGCACATGAGTCCCCACAAAAAAAATTAAAGTTTGTTTTATTTAGCGACGCCTCTAGAGCACATTGATTATTTATTTTATCATCAGCTATTAGACGTCAATCATATGGTCATTCTGACATATGTATTTAGAAGAAACCCGCTGCCGCCACATAGGCTACTCGTTCCGATAAGCAGAAAAGGGTCTTTTATATGCACTGTTCGACACACAGGACAGCACATACTACGGCCTTTGATGAACCAGCTTTGGACTACTGGTTGGAACGGAAAATAACCCAAACTGCAAATGGGTCCACTGAGAAGGATCGATTTGATGAGCGACCGCTTCACAGGCGGACACGTACTCATTCCTCAAATAAAAAAGATAATTAAAATAAATAATAATGATGATGATGATGATGATAATTTTTTTAAAACCTCGATTCGTATTGGTTAGGACACGGGCCTCAAGGCTGATAAGTACTGGATTCGAATCCTGCTCCTGGCACCAGTGACGGTATTACAGTATCTTGCCCTTTGATATAAGGTTGTTTACAACGTCTATTTCACGAATGAGGCTCCTGCTCCTTGTAATGTGTTATGTGGTATAAATTCCTTTTGATATAAGGTTGTTCCCAACGTCTATTTCACGAATGAGGTTCCTGCTCCTTGTAATGTGTTCTGTGGTATAAATTCCTTTTGATATAAGGTTGTTCCCAACGTCTATTTCACGAATGAGGTTCCTGGTCTGGTTTAAATACATTACCAGGTATTCTTTTGCACCTGAAATTCCATTCCACGAGGTAAAGTTTATTTTTGGAATATATCATTGCTGACAAGTGTACCTCAATTCCTTAGAAGGATTCAAGTCGCTTGTATCGACCACTGTTATATATTATATAACGAAGGCGTGGTTTGAGTTGTCCTGTCTGAGAAAATCCATATAAAGGCTTGTTTGTTGTTACTTGAAAAGAGTAGCCTATGTGGGACACAGATTTCCTCCGTCACAATGACTGTAGCTTTTGTCCTGGTAAGATAACCTAGGAAGCTGAGTAGCGTTCCTAGAAAAATGTACGTGATATTTACTTTGATATAAGCACGAAATTAGGACCTAAAAGTCAAACAGAACGCACGTATGTTGGCATCAATTGGCAGATAAGATATATCTCTTTATTTAGTGGTTAACAAACATGTGGTAATCAAATCAAAATTTTATACCCAGTTCCTATTAACTTGAAGATATGTTAACTTTTCGTGTTCCCAAGATAGATGGAGAGTGAGAGAGCCGACATTTGGCAGGCTATAGATAAATGTTTCTTTCATCCTCATAAACTGACTATAGGAATTTACCTAGTGGAACAGTCATTCAGAAAATGTCTGCAGCACTTGAATCAATGATGTTCGTGTCTTGACTTGATTAGAACTGTACCATTTCACATTAAATAATCTCATATTTCCAATAATTTAAAGGGCAATACAGTGCGTGGTTATGTATACGTTTTTAACTTCAAACAGTTTATTTATTTAATTGTTGTTAGTGGTGATGGGTTAGGTTGTGGGGTGGGTTTTTTTTTTTGGAGGGGGGAGTGTTTTCACCTTTGTTATTACCATTGAAAACATTGAAATGGTGTAATGTATGGTGTTAATAAATGTTATGGAACCTGTCCAATAAGAATTTAATGATGATATTTAATTCTGCTTCTTTAAATTATTGTTTATATATTTGTGCATATATTACAAATAAAGTTTTCATTTAACATATTGCTATTGTGTACTCTATTTTA
The DNA here is from genome assembly GCA_032355785.1 of Symmetromphalus regularis. Lineage (NCBI taxonomy): Eukaryota > Metazoa > Mollusca > Gastropoda > Neomphalida > Neomphalidae > Symmetromphalus > Symmetromphalus regularis. The sequence goes on along the minus strand of JAULBS010119661.1, from coordinate 564 downwards.
AAAATTAATTTATGATATTCACCAATTTCACGAGGCACGTCGAAACAGGGGGCTGGGGCCTCTAGATAGTCTTATAATTCTGAATCGTATCCACTTGAAACGCGGCGCTTCGAACCTAGATCTGTTACTTAGACCCCCCACCCCCCGCACGCTCCCCCCCCCCCCATGTCTGTGTTAGCCCCACCCAATGTTCACTTGATTCCACCATGCCTGGCCACGACTCGTCTCTGTTAAGTCTTTCCCTTGACACAACATCATGATCCTTCGCTTTAAATAGAACTTTCAGAATAACGTTATTTATTTTGCTGAATCAGCAGTACATTTTATATTTATCAGTCACTCAGATATAGATTACCTTTCAATGCTGTCATCGTTGGTAACACTCTTGTTTTAAATCGTACACTACTCAGTTTATTTCGCTGGCAGGCGCTTAACTACCCGGAAGCACGGCATCTACGTCGTTTTTGCAACAACAAAAAAAAGAGAGAGACAGACAGACAGACAGACAGAGAGAGAGAGAGAGAGAGAGAGAGAGAGAGAGAGAGAGAGAGAGAGAGAGAGAGA
>JAULBS010119650.1:0-14292 GCA_032355785.1 Symmetromphalus regularis | reverse complement strand
TAATAGCTACAAAAATGCAAGGAATGTTTCTTTAACAATACCCCAACATATCAGTCAGAATCTTTATCATCGGCTATTGGACGTCAATCATATGGTCATTCTGACATTTATTTTGAGGAAACCTGCTGCCACCATATAGGCTATTCTTTCTGATAAGCAGCAAGGAGTCTTTTATATGCACTGTCCAACAGACAGGACAGCACATATCAGTCTTTGATTAACCAGTTCTGGACCACTGGTTGGAATGGAAAATAGTCCAAACTGCAAATGGGTCCACTGAGAAGGATCGGTCTGACGACCAACAGCTTCACAGGTGGACACGCTATCATTTGAGCTACATCCCGCTCCCCAATCCTTCTCAGTGGACTCATTTCCATTCCAACCAGTGGTCCACAACTGCCGACCTCCCAATGACAGTGAGATTCATGAAAGCAGCTCATCTGAGGTTATAAAAAACAGTATATTAAACTGAACAAGAAGAAGGAAATAATTGTTTTTAAAGTGTATTTAATATTGTGAAACTAATTGTAGACCACTGACTGGAATGAGAACAGGATCTACTGAAGAATGAGAAGAAAATCTTTTTGAAGTGTATTTAATATTATGAAACCAGTTGTAGACCACTGGCTGGAATGAGAACAGTATCCACTGAAGCATACAGGGAAGAAGAAAATAATGTTTTTAAAGTATATTTAATGATGTTTTCTAAAAAATAAAATTCATGTCAGTCACATTATTTGAAGACCTTCTGTTAATGGGTGTGTTCTATCCTGATTCTGTCGTTAGAGTCATTTAATGTTGGATTTATGACAAATTTGCATAGCTGACACTTCAGAAAAAAATACTGTATACGCAAATATGTTTGCAGCTAAAATAATTTGCGATCGACCTTTCATTTTACATTTTTGCAAGGAACTATTTTCCCCGACTGTGTCACCACGTAAGAAAAAGAATAAAAAGAGCAACATTGACAGCCCCTATCAAAATATATACATTGTAATCGATTTTAATAAAAACTTAACCATTTTAATGTTTCTTTTTCTTTAATCTTTTTCTTAGTGTCCATGGAAACAGAACCTGTTGAAAATTTCTTAATATTCCTTCGTCGTACGGCCTGTGAGTTAAAAGTTTATTTTGCGTAAGACTATTTCCGTTATCCTCCAAACCATATCCTGTCATTATAAGGTGACTGATTTTGTAGCGTTCGTTCGTTGTCTGGTTGGTAGCTAGCAGGTAGATATGGTAGGACGTAAACGCACCCAAAAGAACAACCAGAACTGACAAGGAAAAAGCTAGAAAGACGATTCTTGGGTACTGCATAAACAGATGCTGAAATAAAAAAAAAAAACATGCAATCGGTCTAGTTAATATAAAATATTTTAGGCTACCCCTGAAAATGCCTGCAGCGATCTGCAATGCCAAGGAAATTGCTGCAGTTTTTCATTCTCAACAGAATTTTGTTTTCTCGGACTAAATTAGTTTTTTTCAAGATGTATTTTTTTTAATTATTAAAAATAAAGTACAAAATTGCTGTGGAAAATGTTGCAGACACTGTTTCTCCACAACATTTATTTTGCCTCAGACTAAATGTGTTGTTTTTGTGTATTTTTAAAATTATTATTTATTAAAAATAAAGTAAAAAATTGCTGTGGAAAATGACGCCGACACTATTTCTCCACAGCATTTATTTTGCCTCAGACTAAATGTTTTTTTCGTGTATTTTTATAATTATTATTAAAAATAAAGTATAAAATTGCTGTGGAAAATGACGCCGACACTATTTCTCCACAGCATTTATTTTTGCCTCAGACTAATTGTTTTTTTCGTGTATTTTTTAAATTATTATTAAAAATAAGGTATAAAATTGCTGTGGAAAATGACGCCGACACTATTTCTCCAAAGCATTTATTTTGCCGTGATTACAGGGGTTGTGTAGGTGTGATAACTTAAAAAATATGACATGTATTTTGGTTAAGATCACCCACCTGGCAATGTCTACAGTAAAAACAATAGGGTACATGAAATATCACTTACAGCGGCAGATCAACGGGGTGCCCAGATTTAAATAACATTAAACAAAAATAAATATTTTTATCTTTTTGACCTTAAAAATCCGAGGATTCTTTAGGGACCCCCTAAATTGATTTTCTGGATCTGCCACAGACTTATTTTATAGAAAAATTGCAAAAAAAAAGCAAGCCCTTAGGAACTGGTGGGGGTGATGGTAGGGGAGAGAGACACGTGCTCTCCCACAAGTGAATCTTTTTTTTAACACATTATTTGACATTGTAACCAAAATCTGATATAGAGTTTGTACCCAATCCATCAGTGCCCCCCCACCCCTCACAAAGCTGTTCCTACAGGCCTAAAAAGGTTGTTTATTAAAGAAAATTTCCGAATTAAAAATATCCAACCTTATAATCTTCATCCAAGACATAAATACACACATTTAATGTTGAGGTTTTTATGTTAACCAGAAACAAAGATCAAGGGAGAAAACTCAATGTGTTAAAATCTTAGAAAATATGTCCTGTTAGTATATTATGCACCTTTAACATTTTGTTGACAGTGATTTATTTTCTGTTTCAAAATTTCTACGTAAAACATTTCAGGACTTGCATCTTGATTAGAAAAATAAAATAAAATAAATAACAATAAAAATAATAATAATTAAAAAAACAATTAAAAACGGATTTAACCAGGCTTTATATGGTACTAAACATTGTCCTCTTTCCAAAGGCAAATGGCACAGAATTTCCCAATTCCTGGACTATAAATTCCTAAATTGGTTAATAAATATAATATTACAGTTACATAAATTCAGTGGTGAAAAAAAAAAACTTCCCAATTACATTTATGACTAAAATAGTACTAATTTTCACAAGCCTGGTGAAAAATCCTGGATAAATCAATTGAAAAAAAAATCCTACAGGATTTCAGAATCCTATACCTGAATTAATACTGTCATGGTTATAGGCTTCCATTCCCCAGTACTCTCATCCTGATACGACGTCTGCAGAAGTTTTAGGAAAATTGTGATGAGATACAGAGCTTTTAAACAGCAGTAGGCACCATTCACACACATTGCAACGAGTGTGACAAGAAACAAGTTGAAGTACTGCACGTTTCCTGCACCCACACAGCTGTTAGTCCACACACAGTGATGGTCAAACCGATGTACACACATATTACACAAACCTGAAAAACATGAAACAATTGGAAGTATTGTACTCAATACACACAGTGGTGGTCAAACCAATGTACAAACATATTACATAAACCTGAGAAACAATCTGAAGTATTGTACTCAATACAGACAGTGATGGTCAAACCAATGTACACATGTATTACATAAACCTGAAAAACAAGAAACAATTAGAAGTATTGTACTCAATACAGACAGTGATGGTCAAACTGATGTACACATGTATTACATAAACCTGAAAAACAAGAAACAATTAGAAGTATTGTACTCAATACACACAGTGATGGTCAAACCGATGTACAAACATATTACATAAACCTGAAAAACAAGAAACAATTAGAAGTATTGTACTCAATACACACAGTGGTGGTCAAACCGATGTACAAACATATTACATAAACCTGAGAAACAATTAGAAGTATTGTACTCAATACACACAGTGGTGGTCAAATCGATGTACACATGTATTACATAAACCTGAAAAACAAGAAACAATTGGAAGTATTGTACTGAATACACACAGTGATGGTCAAACCGATGTACACATGTATTACATAAACCTGAAAAACAAGAAACAATTGGAAGTATTGTACTCAATACACACAGTGGTGGTCAAACCAATGTACAAACATATTACATAAACCTGAAAAACAAGAAACAATTAGAAGTATTGTACTCAATACACACAGTGATGGTCAAACCAATGTACAAACATATTACATAAACCTGAAAAACAAGAAACAATTGGAAGTATTGTACTCAATACACACAGTGGTGGTCAAACCGATGTATTACATAAACCTGAAAAACAAGAAACAATTGTACTCAATACACACAGTGGTGGTCAAACCGATGTAGAAACATATTACATAAACCTGAAAAACAAGAAACAATTGGAAGTATTGTACTCAATACACACAGTGATGGTCAAACCGATGTACACACATATTACACAAACCTGAAAATAACACAATATTTTTTGTAAAATGAAAATGGTTTGCGTGAAATTAAGACTCGTGTAAGCTACTTGTAACCGAGAAAGACGTCTGTTCATGCAATTTTGACAGACTATCTTCAAGATGTACAATACAGTGGTGGATCTAGACCCCCCCCCCAACTTTTGTGATTTAAATAACATTAAAAAAAATTATTATTGTTTTATTTTTATTATTTTATTTTTAATATTAAAGAATCCAAGGAATCGGCCTCTTATTATTGCCTCTCTCCCCCAACATTGATTTCCTGGATACATCACTGCAATATATTTTCAACTTACTACAATGTTTTGATCTGGCTGGCTTGTTTAACTTGCACGTGCTACAGCTGTTACCAGCTTTGTACAAAATTCCATCAAATGGGTAGTTTCCGTCCTTGTTTTGTGCAGTTACCTCCCCTGGATCGGTGCAACAACTCTTGTAGAATGCGAGAAAGTTGAGCAAACATAAAAACATTGGGAATGTCGTGTGGTTGAAGTCTGGTTCCACCAAGTAGAACACGGACAGAATATCCAGAATCCATATTGCATGTGCCAGAACGACGAGCAGCAAAAAGACTATTTGCATAACATGGTTTCTGAAGAAAAAAGGAAACAAGTTAATTTAATAAACTCTTTCACAGCTAACAGTTATTTAATAAGCCACTCGCTGGTCGACTGGGAATGAGAGGAACACTCCCAGCGAGAACCCCTTTTTAAAAAAATTTAAATACACTACTTTCATAAAAATTGGGTCACGCCTTTTTGGGGGGTTAGCACATCCTCCTTCATGAAAAGCTGGATCCACCCAGAATTTGAGCCTGATCCAGTCCACGCGAGGTATGAAATTAGCTGTTTTTTTAATCAGCCACGTATGTCTTTATGCATGGTATAACTAAAAATGTATCCAATCGTATGTATAGCTTTTGAACATTTTAATTCATCAGATAGGACTATTTATCTAAAACAGGCACGCACAAATTAAAAGTCTGCATAATCGGAAAATAGGTTATTCCAAAACAGTTTGCATAATTGGTTTTTAAAAGTTAATTGGAAAAACTATTTTATATAGCCAATTTTACACGAACGGTAAATCGGTTATGTGAAATAAATTTGCATAACCGACGCATGAAAGAAACGATCGTTCATGCAATTTGTGCAGGCCTGTAAAAGATGCATCATGCACATGTTCAAAAGCCAGTCAAAAGTGGAAAAAGAATCTGAGGCCTTGGAAACGAAAGACGAGAAAGAGATTTATGATGCATGTAAAAAAAGAAGATTATTCCATATGTCATTGCTGGATAGATGGAGCTGGCTTGAAAAAGGAGAGTCTACAGCATTCTGCAAGATCTGTTAATAGGAATGAAGGGCCAACAATTGGGTGAGTGGTGCGGCAGGGAATATTTTACATTGCGAATCGCTATACAACTTTTAGAGATCGCTATACAACTTTTAGAGATCGCTACACAAATCTAATATACAAAATACGTGATTGCTAATCTATTTACATTGATTAACAAGTGTCGCTTCTCAAAAAATTTAAAACTAAATTTCACTGGTGTGGGCCATTAACTTTTGTGGGGGACCAGTAATTTTTCAAATCCACTGGCCCCACAGTCCAGTGGTTCAAAAACCTTAATGTCAACCCCTGTTATAGTAGTTTTTATGATGACATTTCAAAAGATGTATATTTTAAAGAAGAATTACCTTGTGTTAAAAACAAAGTTTACTGCTTCATTTGTGATGTCGACAACTGGACTTGGCAGGATATTCCAAATCATCTGGAAAACAAAAATTAACATAAAGATTAAAACTAAACATTGATTTTTTTTTAATAGAATAACAAAACAAACACTTATTTACTTAATAAGTGAAGAGATGTGGGTAATTTCAAAAAAGAAACTGGAAGCATAAATAGCAAAATAAACCTGAACATATTTAATGGTATACGTGTGTATGCATGTTATGTCTTCTAAAATGTTACAGAATAAACTGTAATTAAAAAATAACTGAACTTTATTATTTAAAAAAAAAATCTTGTGTTCAAAAAAATATAAATAAAATAATGTTTCGAAATAATTTTAAATCTCATGTACACATAATGATATAGTGAACATTGGTAGTAATAATTTTTATGCAGGTCATAGGATTTGTCGGTAATGACTGTCACCAACAGTGTGTCGGTCCATGTCGTCAAAATCACGGAACAGAAATTTTGTTTCCCATGATTTTTATATCACTGCTGCATTACTGATTACTGAAAAATAGTTCCCGATGGGTTCCCATGATCTAAAAGCACGGAAATGAAAAAGTGTTTACCATGAAATTTTAAATCCTATGGCCTGTTTATACGTTAACGGTTATAAATACAAATTTATTTGTCACCTGCATAATGTTTTCTCGTAGCCGGCCAATGACCCCTGTGTTGAGTATCGGATGATTGCCATACAGATACAGAAACACTAACAAGGCAAAGATGAGTAGGTACAGGATGAACAAAATCATGAAATCCATCGTCAAATATGGGTCGCTGCAACTTCATGAGTGCAAACAGTTTGTGTTACAGAAAGTCGAAGTCACATCTTCTTTTATCTGAAAACAAGAATACATGTACTTTTTATTTGCAATGTCTAATGTTAAATACAATAAATATCTTACAAGATGAAATACAAAATATGCATAGGTATGTCTTCTTTTATCTGAAAACAAGAATAGTTTTTATTTGCAATGTCTAATGTTAAATACAATAAATATCTTACAAGATGAAATACAAAATACGCATATAGCTATGTCTTCTTTTATCTGAAAACAAGAATAGATAGTTTTTATTTGCAATGTCTAATGTTAAATACAACACATATATTTCAAGAAGATAAAAATACACATTGCTGTAATGAACATGGGCGTAAATCCCGGGGTGGACACGTCCCCCCCACTTTTTGGACAGGGGGGATGCCTATATAATTATCCCCCCCCACTTTTTGCTTAGAAAAACTGAAAATTTCAATGAAATTAAAATGCCTAAATAATAATCTTTACCAGTATTTCTCTTTATAGAATCAATGTCATCAATGTAACCATGTCATCTTAGTGCAAATATAACGAAGTATACAGGGGCTCTATAACAGTGGGGAGGGGATAGCGTCCTTGGTAATGAACGACTGATCATTTCAGACACAATGTATGCTGGGATAGATTGTAAACGGTCTTATTGTAAACATTCTGGGTTCATTCAAGGTTGATTGACTGAATATTGGGTCGACCTCGACGGCACAGTGGTTAAACTTTCGGTCTCATAGCTGGTAGGTATTGGGATCAAATGTCAGTCGAGGCAAGGGATTTTTAATCTCGTTACCGGCTCCAAAGCAGAGTGAGGGCTCTGCAAAGGCTCAGTGGGTAGGTGTAAGCCACTTACACCGAACAGTGATCCACAAATGGTTTATCAAAGTCTATGGTATGTGCTGTCCTGTCTGTGGGAAAGTACATATAAAAGATCCCTGCTGATCAGAAAGAGTAGGCTATGTGGGGGGTAGGGGTTTTCTGTAGAAGACCACGAATCACAAAATACCATTATTATGTCAGACACTTAATAGTTGCTGAATAAACAATGTGCTGGGGTGTCGTTAAACAAAGAATTCTTTCATTTGATTGAAATTGGTTTAATGACACCCAGCACAAAAATAAACATTGGTTATTGGGGGTGTCAAACTATATAAATTAAAAAAAATAATAATAATAATTTAAATTATAAATTATGTATTTACAGCATGGTAAACTCTATTCAGGGCTGTGGTATTGCTCTCGCCAGCTCGCCTGAAACAGTGAAAAAAACTGCTGCGCGAATCAAAATCCACTAGCTCATCAGGCTAATCTCGATTTTTGAGTTCCATGATGTTGACTTTTTACTTCATAAAATGTTTCGCATACCGTGGTGTGTCTTATCATCTGTAAATGTAATGCAAAGTCATTGCCATTTTAACTTTGCTAACACTGCAAGAACGTGGCCAAGTTCGGAAATCCCCACTTTCTCTGTTTATTGCACATTCTCAGGTGCTGCATCTTCATGTTGTTGTTTTTGACAATGCGCATGTCATTAATAAACTTGAACATTATGTGATAAATCACAATTTGCAGTTTCAAACATAGAAATTTTATTGTTTTCTAATAACAGTTATTGTTATTTACCCTTTTTTGTTTTACGTGCAAAGTAAAATTGTGCTGACGATTGGTTTTTATATATATATATATATATATATATATGACAAATGAAAGTGGCCATAAGATTTTAATAACTGCAGGCTAGTGGATTTTTTTAATTTACTAGCTGAGCTGGTTATTAATAAAAATACTAATTCCACAGGCTTGTATAATGATAAAATATATATAAAATAATAAATATCACTCCGGTAAAAAAATGTATATATATATATTCAAGATTAAAGGGATAGTCATGCAGAATTTAAGGGGCTTTGTAGTCTAAATATTGATTACTAATGAAACTTACATGTATTTGTGATACTAGATCTTGCTTTCATATCATGCAAGATGTTTTAACTGAACCATGGTATAGGGAATTCTATGCCGTCAATCGATTATTTTCACATTTAAAAATTAGAATTCTTCAAATTTCAAGATTCCAAGAAATGTTTTGCAGCTACAAAAATATTCAGACATTTTAAAAGATTGGCTTATGGGGGGGACACCTGTTACGGGACTCGAATTACATATGTAACACCACATTCATAGGCAAAAAACTGTTATTTTTTCAATTTATTTGTCCATGAGCATAATTCATTATTATTTTTAAAATATTGATAATAAGCGACATGCGGTGGTTATGTAAGTTATTGAATGAAGTATTTCTATGAATAAATCAAATGTTTATATTTAAAATTAATTCTTTGTTTGGAAATTAATTAGGTCAAGGGTCAGTGGGTGTATGCTTTTAATATAAATTATGTGATTTTGCCATGCATCATAATGTCTTTCTCTTCTTTTTTTTCTCTACATTTGAAAAACTTTCACTGTTTTAAATTTATTTACTCCTATTTTCAAATTTGGTTAGGGTATGGGTTAATATAATAGTAATATTGGCTTTTATCTGTATATTTGTATTTTATCATGTATTTGTAACTGAATGTTTGTTGTGATTAATTTAATATTTCCTGTCATTAATAAGGGATTGGCTGAACTCGCAAAACCTGCGTAAAGGACATGATAAAAGGTCATCTGGACCCCCAAAATCAGAGACACTGCATCCCAAGGGACTCCTATAAAATATCAAAACTGTTTTGGTTATATAATCAACTCACTCATGAATAAACAATAGTGGGTGGGGTGGAGGGTGTACTTGGACATTTTAGTGCAATAAAAAAGAATTCATATATTCAATATAAAACAGATAAAAATTAAGACAGAAAAAACAAAAACATTCTTAATGCAAATCCTGTTTTCTGCAACTCTTGACTAAATTGTGGACCCTTAGGTTTTAGGTTGGGACCCTCAGAAAAAAAAACGGTGAGTCCCATGGACCACTCCTTTATAAAAGTCAGGTAAACCTTAGACTTCGGGCAATGCATTATTTTCATCTGTTTTTCTCAAAGCATAGCCTCTATGTCTAAGCGTTTAGTGCCATTTTCTATACTATAGTTTTTAAGTCGCTATAAAAGCTATAATTCATTACTGTGCGGAAAAGGATTATTTTTAAATAATGATTGGTACAAGGAGACAAATAGCCTTCAGTGGACCATGTCTATCGAATTAATACGGAATCTGATAGACATCATCCACTTGAGGCGATTTGTTGCCTGGTACCAATAATGTTTAAAAAATAATCAGATTCCGCATTGTAAAGAATTATAGTTTTTTTTATAAAGACCCATCCAAGTGCCGCGAAGAATTTAAAATAATATTTAGGTGTTGTGCAGGATGAGTATTTGTACAAAATGGACAAATGTTTTGTTCGGATGATTTTACAAGGTTTACTCTACAAGGTGACTGGGAGCGGGATCTAGCTCAAACGGTAGCGTGTCTGCCTGTGAACCGGTCGGTCATCGGATTGATCCTTCTCAGTAGACCCATTTGCAGTTTGGGCTATTTTCCGTTCCAACCAGCAGTCCACAATTGGTTTATCAAAGGCTGTGTTATGTGCTGTCCTGTCTGCGGGACGTTGCATATAAAAGATCCCGTGCTGCTTATCGGAAGGAGTAGCCTATGTGGCAGAAGTGGGTTTCCTCTAAAAGACATGTCAAAATGACCATATGTATGACGTCCAATAGCCAATGATCACATAAAAATCAATGTGCTCTAGATGCATTGTTAAATAAAACAAACTTTACTTTACTACAAGGTGAGTGGTCATTTTTTAATAGTTTATACGTTTCCCACCGAAATCGTTCAAATCAGTTTTCTAGCGATTCAACAGCAAAACCCAGTTCAATCTATAATATAGAAAATGGCCGTGAAATAAAAATAAAAAACAGATGAAAATAACATATTTCACAAGGTCTAAGTGCTTGGACTTGGTAAACCCCTGATTAATTAATTTCCGTTTCACATTTTTTTGTTTATTGTCTTATCTTATATGTTTGTAGAATAAAAACACTATCCTGAACCCGGAAGCTGTTTGTCTGTTCATGTTATCCATAAACTAAAAACTGTTTTATTTACTTAATTTTTTTTCAATATTATAATTATATTATTAAAACAAAATTATCCTTGTTTGGTAAAACTGATAGAGGGGTGCAGTCGGATATTGTTCCGATTCTTCTTCTTTTTTGTTCATTCAAGGACTTCTGAAGGACATTCAAGCACAACCTCTCACACATGAATTACCACAAAACAGATTTAGAATTTGTAAATTCTATTTTAATTATGCAAAATGTCTACCGCCTATTATTTTCAAGATTACAAAACGGCAATTAAAGTAAAATTTTATAATGCATTTGCTTATTAACTTTACTTTTTCATTAAGGAAAACAGCTGCAGTTATATTTTGCGTTGTCAACCATTAAACATCACGAAAATAAATATGAAAATTGACACCTGGAACAGTTACTGTACGATAATGTATCACATACGAAAATACAACAAAACGTCTTACACACGATAACAGGTAGTATGCGACATAACATAAGTTCATTACGATCGTACATAAAAAAAAATAGCGCTATGGCATAATACCAATAATACACAAAGAAAGCGTTTACACTAGGTAAACTAGCATGTCGCTAATATATATCGATAAATGACATCTCACCGTTAACAATACATTACCGACACATCATGCACATTTTCATACAACAGCGACAGATGTTCACGTGACGCGAAATCACGTGATACTAATATTGATTTCTCCGTCCTCTGTATCATTTTGTAAAATATTAATGATTCAGCCTAGCATCGTATTATTTGTATGTAGTAAGTATATTTATTGTTGTTGTTTATCTAATTTATAATCATTGTCTTCATTAAGAGTGTTGTCATCTGACTGGAAGACCTTCCGAGTCTTTTCATGTTTAATTTAAGAGTGCAAAGGTTTCCCGCAAAAATACTTTTCTAAAATTAAAGTGACAATATCACTATTGCCTAAATATTATTGGTGTTGAAATGTGCAAAATATATATCATGTTATATGCGTACTACTATCCAATAATTGTATGGTTTATTATTATTGTTATTACATGTAGTATTATTTTATTATTTTTTAAATTATTATTAAATGGTAGTACGGTACTTGATTTTACTCTGCAGAGAAATCTGAAATGTTAATTTTTTGACGTGTTATCCATGATATGGTGACTTGCAGCACCATATTAACCAATGACCAGGCCCCTAGGCTTTGAGGTACTTTGGGTTCCTATCTGGTAACAGTGCCTCAGTAAAAGAATTGACAGGCCCCTAGTAACTGCGGGGCCCCAAGACTTCCGCCTAGTCAGCCTTATAGATAACACGGCACTGGTGATTTACAACTCGTGGTCTTTAGAGGAAACCTGCTACTCTCTTTCCAATTAGTAGCATGCAACCTTTATATCAGGCCATAGGATTTCACGGTAGTGCATGTTACTGGTAGCATGTTGGTACAGTATCGATAAAATCACGCAAACAAAATTTCTTATCCCATGATTTTTATATTCCCATTACTTATTTTCACAGAACCACGAAACAGTTTCCAATGGGTTCCCATGATCCAAAAGCACGGAACCGAAAAAGTATTTGAAATGAAATTTGAAATCCTATGACCTCTATACGTGGTTTCCCATAAATAAGGCAGCACATACCATGGCCATTGATAAACCAGTTTTGAACCACTGGTCGGTGCAAGTGGTGTACACCTATCCACTGAGCCTTGTGGAGTACTCACTCTTGGTTACAGCCGGTATAAGTGAGTCTGGCAGTATAATCACTTCACCACAGGGGGCAGGTATTCTAACCAATAATGGCAACTAGTGATTTCTTTTTTGTAGGGACTGTCAATTTTTGTAGGCATCTAGTCATGGGTGTAAATCCTGATGGTGGTGGTGATGGGGGATACATCCCCCTCACTTTTGAGATCGAGGGATGCCTATATAATTATCCACCCACTTTTTTTTTGCTTAATAAATTTAAAATTATAATGCCTAAATAATAATCTTTACCAGTATTTCTTTTTTATTATATAAATGTAACACTTAACCATGTGATCTTAGTGCAATTATACCGAAGTACACAGGGGGTCTATAACAGCGTCAATCCTGAGTGATGTATCTATAATATCTTCTGATATCAAACAATTTAAACATCAAAAATACTTTTGCAATATTTCAGTAATATAACCATATTGCAATACTTTTAAAATTATACTACATGTATGGAAATAGGTTAACTGCTGTAGTCAGCTTTTAATATTGAAGCCAAAAGTGCCATAAATTTCTGTTTTTACGCTTCATACTAATGTTGTTATGCTCCCTGATTTGATCACCCAAAAGTAGTTTGTTTTATTTAATGACTCCTCTAGAGCACACTTATCTTATTTATAATCTTATCATCAGCTGTTGTGCATCAAACATTCTGACATATTTCTTTTATAACAAATCCGCTGCTTCTACATAGGCTACACTTTCCGATAAACAGCAAAGGGTCTTTTATATGCACTTTCCCACAAACAGGATAACACATACCATGACTTTTGAAGAACCAGTTGTAGAGCACTGGCTGTAACAGAAAATAGCCCAAATTGTTTGTTTTGACCACGTAGTTTGTTGTCTTGCATGGTATGAAAGTTATCCCAGTTTACTTACAGATTACTTCAGCTGCTGTATTGATCGTGAAAACTACTCGGACATCAATAATTTAAACTGAAGAAGCAAAGATCAATGAAAGATTTGTGCAATACCATTGTTCCGGGACAACAGTAAACACAGGTAAAGCAGACCGACTTTCAGGAACAGATGGCCAACATTTGCATTCTCTGCACAACAGATGGCACTGGAACAAGCAGAATTGTTTCGACTAGTAAGTAGTTAGAGTGGATGTTGCCTAAGTTTGCATACTGAGGTTACAAGACATTACTGAGTCTACCAGATGTCACTTGGACCAGCATACACAAACTCAGGTCTAAGTTAGGAGAGTATGTTACTTAGGACTATGCAGGGATACTTATAAAGGAGCTAAATGAGTCCCTGAATCATGATTTTCATCTAAGACTCACAGGAATCATCATAAAGTAGCTAGGTGAGTTCCAGAATTGTGATTTTTGATCGGAGACTCACAGGAATCATCATAAAGTAGCTAGGTGAGTTCCTGAATTGTGATTTTTTATCGGAGACTCACAGGAATCATCATAAACCAGCTAGGTGAGTTCCAGAATTGTGATTTTTGATCGGAGACTCACAGGAATCATCATAAAGCAGTTAGGTGAGTTCCTGAATTGTGATTTGATCGGAGACTCACAGGAATCATCATAAACCAGCTAGGTGAGTTCCAGAATTGTGATTTTTGATCGGAGACTCACAGGAATCATCATAAAGCAGTTAGGTGAGTTCCTGAATTGTGATTTGATCGGAGACTCACAGGAATCATCATAAACCAGCTAGGTGAGTTCCAGAATTGTGATTTTTGATCGGAGACTCACAGG
>JAULBS010119639.1:0-14294 GCA_032355785.1 Symmetromphalus regularis | reverse complement strand
AATAAAGAGAAATACTGGTAAAGATTATTATTTAGGCATTTTAATTTTAATTTCACTGAAATTTTCAGTTTTTCTAATCAAAAAGTGTGGGGGTGGGGACGTTTCCCCCCAGTTTCCCCGGGATTTACGCCTATATCCTGGACATACCTAAAAGTCTTTTGCGTCATGTCTCAGGCGTGGATGCAGGATTTCTGAAAGGGGGATGTCCGAATGTGATGGTTGAATAGGATTGGGGAAATGTTTTTAATTTTCACGTCCTTCCACTTGGAAAATATGTATTAAAAAAACCCAAAAATTATAGAAGGGGCGTGGGGGTGTGGGGTTCCTGACCACCCTCTAGATCCGCTACTATGTCTGATGGCACCATCGTTTTAAACGCTAACTTTTCTTCAGGGGACCGTAGAACAAACAGGAAAACAGTTTTGAAAATGAAACGAAAAACCAAATTTTGATGAAAATATTTTTATTAGGATAAAACTTTTTGTGCTTTTTCAGACTTTTCAAATGTCAATTTGAAATTACCGTACCGTAGCAGCTATATATAAGAAAAGTTATGAAGTGCAATACTTTTTGTATTTTGTGTTCACGGTACAAAAAGTTTATGACAAACAGCACAGAGAACTGAGCTGTATGCACAGGACGACGTGCTTGAACCTTAACTGGATATACGCACGAAAATAAATACAACCAACTTTTTGGCACTTGTTTATTCTGGACGTACTGAGGTTAGAGACTAGATCTTATTAGTAAATTATTAGCTAGTCTAGGACTACAAATAAATAATATTTTTAAAAAAGTACAGTGGTAATTATTTTATTTAAATGCAATACTGACAGGTAGTGTGATATTTTAATTTGGTCAGTTTGAGACCAAACTTCAGTTGTATTTTAAGTATGGGCTATTTTATATTTCTATAAACTTCCGACAATGTACCTTTAAATTTCTGCTCATTAGACGGAAGTAAAAATGTAGGTGCCCGGGTCACATGTACGCATTGACCAATAACATTGCTAAAAAGTTCTGTCATGGCGGTTATGGAAATCACCGATTTCCTGTCACCTGTAAACTTTTTCTGACAGGCCAACTAACTCTTTTTGAAAAATATATAACAGCGGTAGTTATTATGAAGTTGGGTACGCTAGTAGTTCAACAGTTAGACGACGAGGTACGTGCATCCAAATGCATAGCTAATTTGAAAATTAACTTTTTACACGTCCACACTTGTTTCACTACCAGTGGCAGTGCTATGTCTAATCAATGAGTTTTCGGTAGAAAATGAAATCGTGTTATTGCTATACCTTGCCCTAACAAATTCACAAAAGCAATGTAAATACTTTGGATATTTCATTTAAAGCCACTGTTTTATACACATATATATGTATTATTTTTGACATTAACTTAATAATGTTGTTGGTAAGGATTGAAACCAATACTCCCAAAACTTCTGGCCTTTTTCTTTAACCTTTAGAGTACTGAATTCTTTTAAGAGTTATTACCTCCCAGTTCTGGAATAATTTTGCGAAAAATCAGTTTGAGAGGCATCACATTTTGATTAGATATTTTGTCATTAAAACTTAACAGAACAATTAAAAAAACAAAGGTTTGAACATATTAAATACAGAACTTTGTTTAGGCAGTTCTGGATCTTGGGTAGTTTTGGATCAAAATGATTTTTCAGCTTGTATACATGTCGAATAAATAACCGATTGAAAACATTATTATATTTTTTATTACAGTTCATTTTATTTATAAGCTGTGCTAAAAAGAATAATAATCCAAATTTCATCAGAAATGTGTAATTGTAAACTCCAAAAACTGTCGTCTGAACGAAGTAACACAATCGGGACTCGACATTTACCGTACAGTGTTTTTCAAAATTTCATCTGCGACAAAATAGGTGACAGTTCATAATAAACATTGACTACAAATCTTGTTTGTTGTTAGTGGTTCTATGACATTGACAATAATCTGATAAAAAATAATAGAGATAAAACAGGTTTTTAAGTGCAATATCAGTTTTCTATAAAATTCGGACATCTCAAAAGTAACACTGATGAGTCAGAAAGTTGACGTATGGCAAGTCATAAATAAACCCAAGTATATGTACACACTCGAGATGAAAAACATTTCACACTTCATTCATCAAACAACACATGTTCATTTCTCATTATGCCCTGATGGCCCTTCTCTAAATTATAAGCCAAAAGTATAAAACATTTATAGATGAACATTTAATTTGTATTATGTGTTAAGTTTTAACATAAAAAATTGCTTGCCAAAACATTATCACTTGTAGTTTTCAAAATTGCTGTTCATCAGGGTTTATTAAATCCATTAACCTCCAGTCCCAGCTAGCGGATTTTTAGTCTTGGCTAGTGTAAATTCTTGATATATTTAAAAGCTCCCAAATGTGTATATATGTGTTGAACATTATACACGTAAGTAATTGTGATTTCTAAATAATCTAGTTTGTTAGTGAATAGGATTTTCACTTTTTATATTAATGTTTTTTCAGCCTCCACTTGTCCAAGCATGTTTCCATGGAGACCCAGATGAAGTGCGAGCTTTACTGTACAAAAAGGAAGATGTAAACTATCAGGTTGAAATATATCCATTTTTGGTGTATGCATTTTATATAAAGTAACACACTTTGTATACTCAACCAAATTGCTTTGCAAATACTACATATCATTAGGTTCATAACTCATTTTTTAAGCGTTTTAGAAAAAGGTAAAAACGCGTTCTTTATCAAATATGAAATAACTTTTTAATGGTATTCTGTTGGTAACTGAACATATATGTAAACAAATTTGCAAAAACAATTTAATGTAACAATGATTGCATAACATATATAAATATATATTTTGCAGAGAATGTGTCAAATGTGCCACATGCACTGGCCATTGAACCACAACTGGTTTATCAAAAGCTGTGGTATGTGCTATCCTGTCTGTGGGAATGTGCATATAAAAGAGATGTTGCTGCTAATTAAAAAGAATAGCCTATGTGGTGGTAATGAGTTTCCTATAAAGACGAGTCGCAAAACACCATATGTCTGGCACCTAATACCCGCTGAATAAACAATGGTGCCGGGTTGTCATGAAACGACTAATCGTTTCCTTTCCATATTTAAGTTCATCTCAAAAAGTAAAATTTATTTTATTTAACGACATCTCTAGAGTACACTGATTTTTATCTTATCGGCTATTGAACATTGAACATATGGTCATTCTGGCATATTTGTTTTAGAGGAAACCAGCTGCCTTCACATAATCTACTCTTTCTCAAAAGCAGTAAGGGGTCTTTTTTATGCACTTTCCCACAGACAGGACAGCATATAGTATGGCCTTTGATGAACCAGTTGAGGACCACTGGTTAAAACGGAAAATAGCCCAAATAGCACATGTGGGTCTGCTGAGAAGGATCGATCTGATGACCTACAGGCAGACACGCTACTGCTTGAGCTACATCCTGCTCCCCTTTAGGTTCTTCTCATCTGATTATTCTGTTTATTTTTGTTGGCTCCAATAGGGGTAGTTTTATATTATTTCAGCCAAGCCGTACTAGTACTAAAATAAGATAAACCATCAGCTGTATGATAACTGACTCTGTGCATGTGTTTCAGGATATTGAGAAGAGAAGCCCACTGCATGCAGCAGCATATTGCGGAGAGGCTGAAATCGCTGACTTGCTGATTCTGAGTGGAGCTCGAGTTAACACGAAGGATAACAAATGGCTGACTCCTCTGCACCGAGCCTGCTGTGCCAGAAGTGATGTAAGATTATTTTCTTCACACAAACACATTCACTATGAAAATGTGGTTCCTGTTGTTTATTATTAAAACATGTTAAATTATTAGACACTACATAATAACTGTTACATTAATTAAAACATTTTAAAAATATTTGCCGGCTTTCATATAATTGGCCCTCTTCATTGCGACCGAATTTGGCCACACACACACTGTGGGTACTAAATGTCTTATTTGGTGCCTAAAAATAAATCAAGGTGCAATCTGGCTCCTGCATAAAAATGTTAACGTAGTGGGCTGGTAATTTGTTTTTATCTTGCTATATTGTATTGCTTAAACAGGAAACAGTTGAAATACTTCTCCGTCACCAAGCTGACGTGAATGCACGAGACAAAAACTGGCAGACGCCTCTACACGTTGCTGCTGCCAATAATGCAGTGGCATGTGCCGATTACATCATTCCACTGCTCACCAATGTGAATGTGTCGGATCGAGCGGGAAGGACGAGTCTCCACCATGCAGCATTTAATGGACATAAAGAGGTTTGTACATATGATGTAGTGCCAGTATTCTTGTATAAAAATAGATAGATGTTTTGCTCATACCTGCATGTGTAAGATAGAGCTTGCGTATGTGGGAAAGCCATGTGGTGGGAAACCTCTACCTCACATGGTTACACCTAGCAACAGACAGAACTACTTTTTTATTTACTAAAGGGAGGTAATAGAAGTAGCTATTATGTCCTCAGTGTGAGCACAACGTTACACCATTGTTGCCGGTTGCGTAAACTTTGCCAAGAAAACTTTTCTCAAATTAAAATTGCAAAGAAAAACTCTATGAACTTCAAAGAAGTAAATCGGCAATTTCGTAGATTTTTATATAAAAAAATTATTTTAGGGGAGGGGTGCTGAAAATAAAGTATCACACCACACTTATTTTGTAAGGTTAATCATGACAGTCATGAATCCCTTGAAATTCATGGCACAAACATTGATAATGTGCAGTTTCTTTACAGAATCATTGTACTGCAGTTGAAAAAAATATGTGAAAAATCCTGAAAAGTAAAATGTTTAATTTATCGACTTCTCTAGAGAACATTGATTTTTATCTTATCATTGGCTACTGGATGTCAAGTTCAGTTTCTTGTGTTATCGGAAAAAATGAATTAGTGACAGCAATAAAGTCGTGGCTTAAATTTCAAGAGCTTATTATGAAATCTGATAACATGAATTTGTTTCTTTTTTGTATAAAACATATATATATATATGCATAATAATATTCTTTTAACTTTAAATTTATCGCCAAATGTTAAAGAGTTGCCACTAAGTATGTAATGATAGTGAATTGTTTTTTAATTTTATTTACAGACACAGGTATCATCTATTTGACACCAAATAACTGTTGACTAAATGGTATTTTAAAGTAAACGTTATTTCCACATTACTTTATTTGTGTTATATTTCTTGTCATGAAGGTTGTACAGCTGCTGTTAGATAAAGGAGCAACAATTAATGCGTTTGACAAAAAGGAACGTCGGGCGATCCACTGGGCTGCATATATGGGTCATGTTGATGTTGTTCAAATATTACTTGACCATGGGGCGGAGTTGAACTGCAGAGATAAGAAGGTAACAGTTGACTTAATTAAGAGTGTTAATGTTATTAAATGGGTGTTTTCAGAAGGCCAATAACAACTGAGGACCTTAACAAGTTTTTTTTTCTTTAGTTTAATGTAAAAACACATTTAATCAGCACCACGAAGATGCGTTCTTAATGTTTAATCTGAAGTATTACACATAATAAATAAAAAAGTTATTAAATCCATTTCAAAGTAATTCTTTCAAAAATATGGTTTTCCTAAATTGCCTCAATTTATCCAGAATTCCCGATTTTTTATCTGCCCGATTCTTTTTCCTGATATGGTCAACCTTTGTGACCATTCCAACTTTTGCACAAACCACCAATCGTTGAACCAACATGGCAGCCATGACAATGTATGGCTACCACCATGTCTTAACATCTCGTGAGAGGAAAGTGCATGGGATTTGTGCTCAGTGTTATTGTTTCCGTCATTTTGAACAACTTTAATAATGGCGGCTTCTGCATTTTTGTTATTGAAATTCCATTGTGAATAGAAAATTTTACATGATTTATGATGGCATACAACATAATTGACCGAACTGCTAACCTGGATGCTTTGGAGAGGAATGTGAAGAGTAAGTTTTGGTGGTAGTGGTTATGTGTATGCAATGTACAATCCCTATATACTATTTATTTATTTAACGTCCCCCCAGCACAAAAGTAAACATCGGCTATTTTGGGTAATCCCTTTATACAGCATGCCGGCCTGAACCCACGGTTTTAGGTGATTTTGTCTTCTGTTTCTGGATTAGAGGTAATTTTTTGATGCTGTAATATGCCTAGAATCCAATGCAATTCAGGTTTATGACGTCATCATTGTTTATGTAACAAGTATTTCATACAACATTTTTACACAACTCCATGGTCTTTAGCAGGTGGGTAATAAAGTAAATTACGTCACTACCTATTGTACTGTTAAGTACTACCAATCCACCTTCAGAAAGTAGAATATTTGTTGTTTTGACTTGCAGATGTATACACCTCTACACGCAGCGGGTGCATCAGGTCAGATTAGCGTGGTCAATCTGCTGTTAGAGCTCGGAGCAGAGGTAGATGCTGTAAATATCTTCGGCAATACGTCACTACACGTGTCCTGTCTGAATGGCCAGGATGTCGTTGTGTCGAGGTTACTCAACTATGGTGCTTCTGTGAATGCTGTCAATCATAAAGGAATGGTAAGAGATAGTGGGGGAATGGTAGGATTTCACGATAACGATTGTTACCGATAGCTTGTCAGTACCGTGTCATCAAAATCACAGAACCAAAATTCTATTTCCCATGATTTTCATATTATGCGGTGTTATTTTGGATAACTGAAAAAAACTGTTTCCGATGGGTTCCCATGATCCGAAAGCACACAACTGAAAAAGTGTTTCCCATGAAATTTGAAATTCTATGGCCTGTAGCCTGATACACACAGTTGTCAGTACAGCCATTGCTTCCATTAGCATGATAATCGATTTTTGGCATTCAAATTTTATTAACCTGCACTTTTGATATATTGCTCAAGGGACATTTATAAGATGCTTACATGTAGTGCCTGTCACAATAAAGTGTCCAAAATTGTCAATTGGCAGCCATTTCGTTTATGCTAATTAGATGGTCAAAAACTCAAAATTCAGCTCGAGTACAGGACTAGTCAAATTCAGCATATCTTAATTATGTTAAAAAATCCGGTTCCCAACTTTTACTAAAAAATGCTTCTAGAGCCTTATACAGGGCCCTTTTCGAGAAACACGTCTAAGTCTGTTCAACTGGATGAGTTACTACAGAAAATGTAGTGAAAGCACAAACAGTATGCTCTTGTTATCAATAATGTCTACGTATATTGGAATATTTGCAAATGTGAAATATGATCTTAACCAATTTACAGTACAGTATCAAAGGTATGAGTATGATTCTATTCATAAAAGAGGATTCATAAAATGAATCAAAAATATTTTACTAAAATCTGAATTACATAACTTTAATCATGCTCAAAATATATCTCTGCATAAAAGACTTTTTGGTAAAGTTGTGAAGGCCTGCAGTTAAGCATTACTGTCAACACAGAGGATGCTAGGTTTTTGTGAAAACTGAGCATAACCTACAACATGTGTTTCTTTCAGTTGAGACATGTTGTAAAATTGATGACATAATATCATACGTGTTTTTCTCAGACTGTTTTTCATATATAATATTGGTGTTCATAACAGTTGTTGTTTTGTTGCAGACACCACTTCATTATGCAGCAGCATCAACTCATGGAGGAATTTGTCTGGAGATACTTGTGTCAGGGGGAGCTAACTCAAAATCACAAGTAAGTTTTTTTCATCTCACATGGGCAACCATCAACACCATTTTTGAATATTGTTTTAATTGAAAAAGAATATTTAAATGAAATTTAAGAACACATTTTTGAGAGATGTGTTTATTGATGTTTTGTTATTATTTTTTTTTTTGGTTGAAGTGTGTTTACTGTTAAGAAATATATTTCCCAAAGTTAAAATCATGACAATCCAATTAGATTCTCATAAAATCAATCTTTTCTGTTTTAAAAAATATTTTGAATTCGACTGATATACATCAAATATCTGTTACAAAATATAATTAGTAGTGTTATTCATTAGCATCATATTTAGATTTTTGGGCCTCAATGGTCCAGTGGTAAGACATGGGGCATTTTTTTATTTTAGGACATGACTCTGTACATACAATTTGGGTTGTGAAACCGATAACTCATCTTAATGTTCTCACACGCCTGGTGCAACCACAAATTTACACATTGAAAACATGTTCTAAAATACATTATTTGTGAAAAACAATGTCTCAATATTAATCTGGTTCAGAATATTTTGTAATTTTATTGTAAAGTAGAATGTGATCATTACTGTTTTCTTTTTATTGATGTAATTATATCTGTGGGCTTGTATTTTAAAAAGTATTTCTGTTTTTTTCCAGTATATTAGCTGATGATATTAATTTGACTTAACTTTGGTTTATTATTCCATCCTTTTATACTTTTTGTTGATTTTATTTTAGAGTTTTATTCAAATCTATTGACAAACAATTCTTGAGTTGACTAGTGAAACAAGATGTGTAAAACAAATAAATTAGAAATATGAATCATATCTCAGTTTCACACATACATATTATGAAGGTTCACCCATACTTGTTATATTTTGGATTTAAATTCCCTAACACACAATCACTAATATATTCAGTGTTCGAATTAAGTCCAAGTTTTTCATTACAACAGATAAAACAAAATTAATTTTCTTCACTGAAACTATTTTTGTATCAAATTTAATTCTTGGATTTGAATTATTTTTTGTGATCTTTGGTTATTTGTTTGTGCACTTTGAATTTGTATAAGTAATTTGTTTGTTTCGTTGGCTGTGCCAGGATGGTTGTGTTAAACTAAAGAATACGAACACAGAAGGATCAATTAAGCTCTGTAGGTGGACATTTGCATGTTTGTTTTATAGAAAGTAAAGGCTGGATGCATCTTCATAGTAGCTAGCTTCTAATGTTTGCCAGTATCTAACATAACCATTCCTTCCCAAACACTAACTGGTCATGACACATATATTTACAGATATAACAAACATAATTTCTCTTAACTTTGCTTAACCTCTCACTAAGTATAATAAAAGAGAAAATCATTTAAAGTTTTCTCCATTTTAATATCTCACCTGCAGCTGTAAAATGTATTATATTATGTATTTTTAAATGCAGTGACAGCAAAATGGTTAGACAAGATAAAAAAGAAATTGATGAAACATGCATTTTAAAAACTTGTGGTTTCAAATTTATTTCATACCCATTTAATCCTATAGTAATAATGGGATTTTAAGCTGTGTAAAAAAAGTTTTATCTCATTACACATTTATATAATAAGATATACAGATATATAATCTACATTTTATTTGCAATACTGTATTGATGTCATATCCAGGGTTTCACGATTAAGGCGCGCGATCGCGCTCGCACCCCACCGCGCCTGTAAATTTCGACCAAGGAGCGGGAATGATCACGCTAAAAAAATACCATCGAGTTCGGTAATTCTCGTTTTTTGCGAAAACATCCTAATATAATTAAAATCGATCACATAATTTTTTTTTCATTGTTTTCAATTATCACGACTATTATAAATAAATCGACCCAAAATATATAATAAATCTTGAACTCGCATAATTGTCGGAGAATTAGAGCAAAACAATTATTTAAAAAAAGGTCCGGTTTTCTCCATTAAATCGACTGGTGATCGTCTCTGCGGTAAAATTAATTTGGCGTAACACGTACAGATATCAGTGTAGTCACGTATCGACTATTTTTGTTTTCAAAATGCAGATGGAAAATCCATTTAATTAATAAACTGCGCTATTTGGAGACAAGTAATTATGTTTTCGAAGTAAATAGGGAATTCCATTTCAGATAGGTTTTTCCACGATTCCGTTATCATGGAAAATCAGTGTCTCTAATATACCAAATATGAATACTGTACATGCCACCACTATCTCCCTGACGATGATGACATGAACATACGCCCTCAAAGAAATTATGATTTAGAACTGCTATACATTGCTAATTATTGACTCTCTGTCCTAATTTATCAATGATTCTGAATCAATTGAATCATTCAATTGATTTTGAGGGAAAAGCTCCCCGTCACTTTAGGTGTGTGATTATGGAGAGTGAAAAAGCTCCCCTTAACCTTTCTTGGGGAGTGATTTATAGCTCTCCTCTACTTTTCAAATGTGAAACCCTGCATATCCCAAGCTAGGATTTATAATGTCAAAGAATTTAATACTTGGTATTTTGTCAATTCCATACATTTCAGCTAGCTTTATAGGTCAGTAAGATATTTCTTAATTAAACCTTTTCTAATTATAATATTTAGAAACGGTATATAATAAATACAGAACTACATACTTGTTGTTTTCCCATGCTATTTATACCACTCGTTTATAGTGTACAAAAATTATACCACTCGTTTATAGTGTACAAAAATTATACCACTTGTTTATTGTATACAAGAATTTTATGCACTTGTGGTACATATTGCTTTGTACTAAAAACTCATGCATTAAATATCATTTAAAAAAATGGGTATGTAGTTCTGTGTATATACATGTATGTGTATATTGAGTCATTTTTCATAAAATAGAGATAAAGATCAGAATATGAAAATGATTTGTAGGAAACAAAATTTATGAATTTAATATAATTAACAAAACATGGGATAGTAATATGACATAAAGATACGGCTACTCTATTTTGATCCATGTATGCTGATTAATATCTTGTTTTCCATATCATGATAGTTCAGTCATAAATGCAATACACACATAACAGGGGTAGAAATTAAGAAATTATTTTCACTTGCCTGAGGGATTAGTAGTCTTAAAAAAATCACTAAACCTCCCATTTTAATTTTAAGATAGGGTTGATTCATAACATGGATTACAGATTGAACGTGTAATTCATGTTGAGAACACAAATCGTATTGGTGCTACTAAGTTTTTATATTAAGGAACTCACTTAAAAGGTGGTGTATAATATAGGTTTGATTGTATTACAATAATAAATGAATTTGGAATCAACCCCTAACTGTTGAGACTATAAAAAACCTGCCAAAAGTGAAAAAGACAGGATAAACATATGCTAGCATGTTCAGCGAGTGCATTTTAGCCAGATACATGTGTTTAGTGGGTGTGATCAGCAAATTATCAGTCTGACAACTACCATCTCAAAATAATACAAATTCGTAATACAAGATTGGAAAAAAATATTTACTGGCCCGAATGACTAGTGTCAGAAAGAAGTTACTAACCCCCAGCAATTTATATTTGCCTCTCGCATTAATTTCTATCCATGAATACTAATTCTTATCAACCATGAACAGAAGATTCAGTGAGGAAAAGATGATTTTTTAATATGGAAAATAACAGAAGTTTTGTTAATTCATGTTCAGTCAGTTGACCAAGCACTTTATTTCAAATTCTCTCGTCTGCCACTACAAATATAATTGTAGTAAAACCAGTCCTACACTATAGTAAATTAAAGATGCCAGCAATGGTTGTAACTCATTACTGGCACAGGGGAATAACAAATCAATGTAATGAAGTTAAAGATGTTTAAAATTGTTATAAATTTGCTGACACAGTATAATTGTAGTGGCAAAGAGAAGAAACCCACTATATTGTTTTCAGCAGTCAACGTGTTAATGCTTTTTAATAAAGTGGGAACTGGAACAACTCTGCCAAGTCACTAATCTAATACTTTGCGCAACCAAATCTAATGAGATATCATGAAGGCTTTCATATTAAACTGATAATAGTGATATTTTTGGAATAATCAATCCCTCCTGTATTAGATACATGACAACAATTTTAAGATTTATTCAGATTAGTTTTTGAAATAAAATAATCAAAACCATATCAAACATATGCATGTACTACTACTAGTAGTGCATCATTGTAAATAGTGCATTATGTAATCTTGTGAACAAAGAGAAGACTATAAAGACTGTTTATATTATGTGGTGTTCATCTCACGGTATCCAAATAAAGAAAATGTCAACCAAAATAACAACTTATGTCATATAAATTTAATAAAAACAGGTTTCTCTAGGAAAATCTATTATCATTAACTTAAAGATGTGTAACTGCCATGTTAATGATTGTTCTTGTGGAATTTTGTACTGTGAGACTGAATTTGTGTACAGAAATGAATATTTTTAAACTGACATCCATATGAAGATTAACATCGCCATAAAACACTGTGTTCCTGTCATCCTAGCTAAAAATTAATCATTCAGCTAATATATTTTCTCCATCTGGAAATGTGATAGAGTAATAAACAATACAAAGGAGGAAATGCAAATTATATTACACGTCTAACAGAACCAACGTAACTGGACTGGCATGGGTAGCTGAGCAGGGCCGTGTAGATCTGGCAATAGGCCTGAGCCAAATGGGAAATATAGACCCCATTTCAAACTGCTAATTTAGTATTAAATATATATGATTTATATATTGGTATATAGACGTAAATGTAGAATATATGATGTACTTAGGATGCCTCTTGACTCTGTTTACAATACCAATATTCTTTACCAAAGGCTCAAGTGTCCTACCTAGCTCACCCTCTTTTGTTTATGGCAATTTAATGATAAAAACTGAACTGATGCAAATAATTATGACACAATCTTCAGTATAAAACCAAAGAGGATACCTTACTCTTGTACTTCAGCCTATAACGGAGATAAAATACAGGGGTTTACATGGCTTTTATAAAAGAGGGATTCCTGGGATTCACCTGTTTCTTTTCTGATGGTCCCAATCTAAAACCTAAGTGTCCACAATTTAGTCAAGAGTTACAGAAAACAAATTTTACATTAAGAAAAAATATTTATTCAGTTTTATA
This sequence comes from Symmetromphalus regularis, assembly GCA_032355785.1. NCBI lineage: Eukaryota > Metazoa > Mollusca > Gastropoda > Neomphalida > Neomphalidae > Symmetromphalus > Symmetromphalus regularis. Next base: position 1,493 of record JAULBS010119639.1, on the reverse strand, counting down.
TTGAATAAATTTTTGCTTTATATTGAATAAATGAATTCTTTTTTATGGCACTAAAGTGTTCCAGTACACACTCTCCACCTACCCCACTCACTATTGTTTATTCATGACTGAGTCTATTATATAAGCAAAACAGTCCCATGGGATGCTGTGTCTCTGAATTTGGGGTCCGGGTGACCTTTTACTGCATTCTTTATGCAGGATTTGCGAGTCCGGTAAATTCCTGAAAACATCTAACACAATTTCTATAAAAGCCAGAATTCATTGAGGAGAATGACAATTGTAGCTTTGTATGGCCTTGGGATAAAGAGAAGCAACCATATATAGCTCACCCTCATTTGTTTACAACTGCAAGTTAATGATGAAAATTGAACTGTTGCAAATAATTACTATACAATCTTCAGTATCAAACCACAGAGGATATCCCTTACTCTTGTACTTCAGTGTATAACGAGACTAAAATAAATCATCTGATATAATGTTTATATGAGCCAAAATTTAATGAGAATGACAATTGTAGCTTTGTATGGCCTTGGGATAAGGAGAAAATAGCAGAACACAACAGAAAATGTAGTTCTTTATGGAGAATGATAGTAAGTAGCTTGGAACCATTATAGTGAAATTTGGTTATGGTTTTTAACACAAGTTAATTGTTTTTCTCGCTGTGTGATTATGTCCAGTGATCAATCAAAGTGCAGCAATAGCAGGGTTTCACGTTTAAGTCGCGCAATCGTGCCCCACCACACCCTAGATTTCGACCAAGGAGAGTGAATAATCGCGCTCCAAAAATACCATCGAGTTCGGTAATTCTCGGTTTTTGCGAAAATATCCGAATATAACTAGCATCAATCACATAAAAAAATTTCATCATTTTAAATTATCACAAATCTTATAAATCGACCCAAAATATGTAATAAATCTTCAACTCGCGTAATTGTCGCAGAACTAGAGCAAATTATTTTTTAAAGGTCTGTTTTTTTCCATTAAACCGATGGTGGTAAAATTAATTTGGAGTCACACGTACAGATATCAGTGTAGTAAAGTATCGACTATTTTTATTTCCAAACTGCGGGTGGAAAATCCATTTAATTAATAAACTGCGCTATTTGGAGACAAGTAATTATTTTTTCGGAGAAAATAGGGAATTCCTTTTCAGATACATGTAGGTTCTTCCAAGATTTCGTTATAATGGAAAATCAGTGCCTCTAGTATACCAAATATGAATACTGTACATGCCACCACTACCTCCCCAACAATGACATGAACTAACATCCTCACAGAAATTATGATTTAGAACTGATACACATTACTAATTATTGACTCTCTGGCCAAATGTACCAATGATTCTGAATCAATTGAATGATTCAGTTGATTTTAAGGAAAAAGCTCCCCATCACTTCTGTAGGAGTGTGATTATGGAGAGTGAAAAAGCTACCCTGAACCTTACTTGGGGAGTGATTTATAGCTCTCCTCTACTTTTCAAATGTGAAACCCTG